>JAQGCC010000764.1:0-30541 GCA_034698905.1 Xestoiulus laeticollis
ATTTCCTGCCAGTACTTGCTGGCTATACATTAAAAGGTTTTACGCGAAAAACTACGTTTTTTTATACTGTATTATTTTATGAGTTAAAAATTGAGGCCCCTAAAAGAAGCAGTACACGAAATAGCCTTCTACTGGTTCAATTTTTTTATGACGAAAAGTGTCTTTGTCTTATGTCTACTTAGTCTAAAACTTATTCGCTGTGTTTCATTTAAATGTCTTAGACTTAATTAAGTCTAGTGTCTTAGTCTTAAGACTTACTCCCTGTGGTTGTATTTGTTCGATGCATTTAATGACTAAGTGTATTTGTCTTACGTCTAGTGTCTTAGTCTTTAATAATCATCCAGAATGATTCTGGAATGAATTTTGTCTATAAGAATGAGAATCATTTTGGAATGAAGTTCTTAGAATCAAACACGTTGTTTACGATGCGCTCGCACATAGTGGAGCGTGAAAATTAGCCAACCAAAAAAAACGTGTTTGCATCCTGGAATTATGTCAAGTGCCATTCTATGCAGCTATGCTCCTCTATGTGCGGCTACATAGAGAATCACAGGTTTGCTTTCTATAATCATTCTAGAATGATTCCAATTCCAAAAGCCATGCTTAACTATGTTTTCACCTTTAGACTTCCATGTGGTTCATTTCTTTTTCTTCGACGAAATGTATCTTAGACTTGAGTCTAATGCCTTAGTCTAAGACTTATTCCATGTAGATCTACTAACTAGTTCAATGCTGCATTTAATGACGAAAACTATATTTGTATTACATTTAGTGTCTTAGTGTGTCATTCTATGCAGCTATGCTCCTCTATGTGCGGGTGAATCGAGAATCACAGGTCTGCTTTCTAAAATCATTCTAGAATGATTCCAATTCCTAAAGCCATGCTTCACTATCTTTTCACCTTTAGACTTCCCTGTGGTTCATTTATTTTTCTTCGACGAAATGTATCTTAGACTTGAGTCTAATATCTTAATACTTATTCCATGTAGTTCTACTAACTAGTTCAATGCTGCATTTAATGTCGAAAACTATTTGTATTACATTTAGTGTTTTAGTTTAAGACTTATTTCTTATTCTTCGACGAAATGTATCTTAGATTTAAGTCTAATGTCTTAGTCTGAGAATTTTTCCCTGTGGCTCTACTTGTTCAATGCATTTTATGACGAATAGTATCTTTTTTCTTACATCAATTGTCTTATACTATATTATTACACTATCGATCAATGCCCAAGTTACCGATTAGTTTTTATCATAAACAATAGTGTTCCAGGTTTAGCCCAAAAGTAGAATAGGTTTATTTTCGATGCGCTATTTACACACATCTGTAGCTATATCTTTTTTTTTATCCAAGTTAAAGATTCCTAAGGCGAATCTTTCGTGAACTATAATTCGGTTTACTTATATTTGGAATCAGTTAGAGACGGATATTAGAACAGTTTCGGTCCTCGGGGAAATCAGCAACAAAAAAACGGTAATGTATTTTAAAAGTAGGCCCCGCATTGTGCATTACTGAAGACAGCATTGTTCATGCAACAACATAACTGCAAGCCGAAATTTGCAACGCCAATTGCCATTGAAAAGAATTGCATCTAGCAAGACGAATTAGATTTTCCACATACAGTGCTGGCCATTCATGAAAGCGTGCCATTTTCCCTTATATTTTCAATTTCCAGAGGTTCATTTTGGTGCTTGTTAAGTTCAAACGTTCATTAAAATGATGCCCTGCATTGCATATCCTTCTCCAAGCATGAAACGGAAGTAGATCCTCTTAACCGGAACAGCAAGGGTTGTGCTCTTTTTCACCATGTGGGTGGCTTTTCAACCAACACGTGTGCTCTTTTGCAAAACAATCGTTCTTTTTATGCAATGCCTAATGGCTTGAGAAAAATTCCTTTATTGGAGATTGAAGATCAGTAGACGAATTTTTTAACGGGTTTTCCCCTTTAAATAAACTGTTCTTTACCATCAGGCGACGAATTTAACCGAGTTATGGATGATGTAGTTGTGCGCGGTGAGATTGTTTTTTTAGCGGTAGGCGTGAACCTATTTAAGCGTTTTGGCGATGAAATTTACACGCAAACAGATTTGACGGTAGGGGACGCTCCATTCTGGGTGTTGACGATTTTTATTTAATATAAATTTAGTATCATTTCAGTACATTTCACTGTATACTATAATACTTCCGGTATAGGCTACAGTATACTAGCCTCGGCCACGTTTTCAATTTTGACCTGTAGATGAAATCAGACAAATTTATGGTTGGATAAATGTGACGATCGTGCTAAGCTTAATTGGATAAATTTCGTGACCTCGCCAAATTTAAAGAGGATTAAGAAAAGATCATGCAGAAATAAAAATGAATTCCTCCGTTCACGTGAACGTAAACTATTTGACAGCCAGGCCTATGTGCAATTCGAAACTGTAGTTTACGTTCGCGTTGACCGTTTAATCTCTCTATTAAGCTGTCTTACGTTCAACGCAAACGTAATGGACAGTTTCGAATTGCACTTATACCCGGTTGACAAATAGTTCACGTGTAAGTGAAGAAGGCAGGCTTCCCCGTAAACGTAAGAAAAAAACTTGTAAAATACGTTTACGTATACGCAAGACAGCTTATAATCTCCCTATTAAGCATTTAAATTTAAGTCATACCATATCTAAAATGCTTTACTTCGTCAAATTAAAAAAAGGATTAAAAAATATTTTTGCAAACCAGAAGTAAAACAGGAATTCCATCTGCTGGTGGCTTTTAAATGAAGCGCCTTTATGATATAACCACTGAACACGTGATGTAAAAAAGCGCCGTTATTATATAACTGGAGTCAGTACATATAAAATTTTCTATACCGATTAAAGAGAAATTGATTTTTATTTTTGGCCCCTCCATCCTAATGAATATTCTGTAAGAGAAATCAGTAACTTCCTGTGGAAATAGCATGTGATCCTATAATAAACTCACTGTATCGCTATTGGGCTTTAGGCATGTTAAGCCAAGCTCGCATAACAGGAAGAGCATCACCTGCAAAAGCTTAGACGATTGCCTCTGCAATATGGAACTGTTATGGAAGGTTAACCTTTTCTCCATTATCCTTTTGTGCAAGATCAATAAAGAATTGCCGTTGAGCTCTTGTGCAAGCTTAACTGCTTCGTTTGCCATTGAGCGCTTGTGCAAACCTTGAATCGTCATTAAGCTGTGCTGTAGTCTTCACTATCATAACGCACTGTTAGGCGTTTTCGATTTAGCAGATGCTCATTTGCACTTTTTTTATTTTCATCATCATCATCATCATCATCATCATCATCAGTAGCAGCATCATTGTTAATAACCATGGTCACCAGATGGTCTTTTCTGTCAGATGTCCACCTCTGCAACTCTTACCAAAGTTTTTCAATGGCCATGTGAAACAACTGATGCAGTTTACCTCCAACACTCGATTGAGTTCCTCCTATTCCGATTTTTCCACTCGTTATTCCAAAAAAGCCATGGTCTTGTCTTCCATGGATGATCTAGAATGTTGACAAATTCCTTCGTTTTTGTAATGTTTATTGCCTCTTATAAAGTTGCTATAAACACATTGCTTTGTTTATCCAGATGTTATGGTCATTGCTTGGAAGCTGGCTTTGCATGGTGATAAGGTCACACATGGCTCCCACGAACCTGGAAAACCTGGAATAGTCAGGGAAACGTGATGTACACACTGATTGCTAGGCATATTGTCATATTTTTGAATTTTGAGTAGGCAAGATGTTCAGGGTAATGTTCTATGCCAAAATCTGTAATAAGATTCATTATTATACGCTTTTTGAAAATCTTAAGAAATTCATGTGCCCTTGGGCATTTGCATTTCCAGCATTATTTATTCTTACATAGCCTACAGCATGGATTCACTTAACTCTCTTTTCCAACTAGAGCACATCCCCAGTTTTCAAAGGGGGTAATCCCCATGCGTGCAGTACACGATGTATAGGCCTGAGTCTTATGTAATTGGAAACCTATTGGCATTTCTATGCATGCAATAAATAGGTAGTTAACTTCTATTATGTGATAGCATCATTATATATTATAGGCCTATCCGCATATACTTTTATGAGCACATGACTACCTGTGAGCCTCCTCTGCTTGCGTGCACTAGCTGTTATTACGTTTTATTACGTATACGCTCATTATCTTTTTATGGATTTTTTGTGTGTGTGTGCATATAAAATGCGCGTAATTTATATCGAAATTAAGTCGAACCCTTGTAATGATAGCGTCAACCAGTGTCATTAACTGTCGTAAAAATATTATTCACTTATTGGCAGTAACCGGAAGTATTGCCGTACTATATAGCTGGAAAAGAATATCTCCTGTAATCCCTGTCAATGACACGTTTACGGTCATGGCCGTCAAAGTGCAAAGACATTACATGAACAATGTAATATTTGTCCCATTTGCTTTGTGGAGTATTCCGTTAAATTCACGTTTTCTGAAGAGAATTAAGACTTATATAAGCCCAAATTTACATGTAACATCTAACATGGCAGTGTCATTTTACTTTAGATACAGGTATGATGGAAATGTCTCATATGCCATTTTGATTTGCAACGTTATAATCAGCTATATGAAAGCATCCTATATGAGTGAAAAAACAGACCTCTCTGTATAACGAACGCTCGATATAACGAACGAATGTTCCATCCAAGTGCACTTTAATGGGAGAACGATTATTAACTACATGTCAACATGTACAAAAGTTCGATAAGTAGGCCTATATGCTCAATTGAAATCTGGAATCTTTGACGAAAACTTTCAAATATTTTCATGAATATATTTTTCTTAACTTCATGGAAAGCATTTTATTAAAGTAGCTATTTGTTAATAAGACAATTTTTGGTTTTTGAAAATGGAATTTTTGGCCGCCATCTTGGTTAATTCATAATGGTTTATTACTAATATATATAATAAAATAAAAGATAGTACCATGTCTGTATGATATTATCATATTTTAAATTACCAAATGATGGAATTTGATAAAGAATAAAAGTAAAGAAAAAAAGTAAATCATATCTCTAAGCTGTTTTTCGTTATTAATCGATCATGCTGAAACCTGATTCATGCAGTCAATCTAATAAGCTTAGAAACTTTATTGGAACTCATCTATATTTGCATTAAAGGAATTTGTGGGATTTGCCAATCATTCTGATCAAAAAGTGGAAACTAGCTGGCACAAAAAAAAAAAATCATTCATAAAATTGGTAACAATTTGGCAGAGAACCCTTTTACATATATAGCATCTCTCTCGTGACGTTCCAATGATTAATTGAAATTATTAATCGAGTGTGGCTTCTTGAAATCAATTGAACGCTTTCAACATCGCCAGCTTTTCATATTTCATAATGTAGAAATAACAAAAAGGATGCTGAGTCAACATGCCAAGCCAATGCACCTTGTGGGAAAGTGTTGTATGGAGAGCCCCTGTGCTAATATTATCGTGATTAATGTGCAATATTTTTGCAGACATCTTTAGTAAACCGCACAATTAACTGGAATCAAGTCATCTGCTAGTAAGTGCAGGCTACATAAAAAAAAAACTAAAGTAAACCCGTGATTTATTCTTCTTTATCACGACTGTCTGTCTGTCACTCCATCTGCTGGAACAATATGGCAACTGCTCTTTAAAATGCCTACGATTCAAGTCTGCAGCAATGCACCGGATGCAGCGCTCTTCTTCAGTGGCATCTGCTGCTGCTGCTGCTGTTCTGATTAGGCCTTTTAGGAGAAAATTCTTTGCCTACTATAGCATCCTTTCAAAGAGGTCATTCTTACAAATATTCTTCTACCGAGAACTATCAGAGGTATTTAAATGAAAGGGCAGCTGTAAACACGTTTGACCTTCAAGTGTCGTGGAGGTGGTGTACTCGTAATTTGTAAACCTGCTTATCTGATTATTAAAGCATCATTGAATCTTTCAGATTCCCATATCTATAGTGAGAAAATGTGTACAATCTTCATAAAAACTTCTATGGAATTTTGTGAAACTCAATGAGGTGTGGATAGTTGGTACACGTACTAAACACTTTGCAGCATAACATTTCAAATTATTAAATTTAATTATAATTTTCCATTTTCTAAGTGCATATACACTGTACATGTTATGTAATGGCAATATTGTAAATCATTGCCATTTTTATCTGAAATCTTATTATAAAAATTATTTTACTAACGAAACATTAACTTTCAATAAGCAAAAAAATGTTCGTATTTTGTATTAATTTGAAGTTAAATTTAATAATTACATTTATATATTTTATTACTGCTATTTGTTTAAATTTTGAAATTTAGAAATATATGAATTATAAAACTATACAAACTTTAAAAGTTATCTTTATAATTGAATAATTGTATTTTTTCAATATTGATATTCAAGACTTATACTTTTCCAGTTTTAGATAAACGGTTTCTCCCTAATTTCCAACAAGTTTACCTGTCAAATGTCAAAGCATTTAATAAATACATGTCAATCAATTTTAAACATGTATTCTGGGTACATGTCGCCTATGTACAATATTATTCTTATTATACAATTGTACAGTACGTGCACTGCGTTTTATTTTCATAAATCCGGATAAAACGAAGTTCTCATATAATAGTCGGATTTCTTAGATCCCTTAAAATCGTTATAAGCAAAATCCATTGTACATGTTTACATGCAAGTACCTATTTAATTTTGTGAATTCCAGTTAATTGAATTACATATATGAAATAAAACACATATTCGCTACACAATACTTTGTGATATATAATAATGTGTTCAAAAACATCAAATTGTGAAGCAGTACCTAAGACATAATAATCCCTTGCTCTAAACACAAGCTTTCAGTTATATTTGTAGAGTTGGTTTAAATACAGAAAAAATGAAATTTTTTAGTGTTATATTCATGCAAATAAATATATCACAATATAGGTTTCTCTTGAAAATAGCTTTTATACTGTTAAGAGAACTTGACAACTGATTGACAATGCAACATATAAATGTTGTTTGCATAACTGTATCATTTGCCTCAATATCAATGCAGTTTTGAGTTTGACTTCTATAAAAGGTATAGCTTCATTTATAATACTGTACTATAAGGTTTCACTTGAAATCTAATGGGAAAACACGAGTTTTTTTTTCTACCAAAGTAAAGTTTTTCTAATTTTGAAGTTTTTTCCTATTACTATCTTAAGTTAGAAGTGTCACGTCTTCTTCATCGTGTCATTGCCCCCTTCTATTACATGGCAGGGATAATAATTGTTGATCAGAAATCTCAAGGGGTCTCACTGCCATATCCCCTTAATCGTAAACTGCCTAATGCCAATAAATAAAGATTATAGAATATTGCAGCTTGCTCTATATAGTACACGTCCTCGAAAAAGCACTCGAAGACGAGGATTTGGACAAGATTCCTCGTTGCCGAACACGGCTAGAGTCCCAATTTCGTTGCCAATATCTCTATAAATCCAATGAATTACGATTAGCGTTGCAGTTGGACGTGATAAGTGTTTGATGAGTGGACGACGGCCATTTTAACGTCGTTCTTCTATACCTATTTGTCCATCGTGACATCGGTTAATTACGACTGTGAGGGTGGTTCTGCAATGGATAGACTGGATTTTTCTATTAAGATGTACATGTACAAGGCCATGCAACTGCAGTGGCATGTCAATTTTCCAGAGATTTAGGTGCTCCAAGAAGCACAGATCGAAATGTAACTCCCATTGCGGTTTTATGACTACTCGGGCCCCATTGCCTTTTCATCCCCCTTGCTTTTATCGTAATGTAAAATCTGCGGAGATTTTCTCCCAAGCTGTTATCCCAAGAAAAGGCATTTTCTCCACGGGGACAAGGATTTCATCCTCTTTGCCATTGCGGCAATTTGAAATTCACCAATGCACTTGTATATAGCGGAGACTTATAACATTTTTAAAAGCATCGCCTTATTGATTTGTATTGCAGTAAGCAGTCGATAAGCAAATATTATCTTGTCCATACGTTTAGAATGGCAGGGAAGCAAGAATAATGCGTGCAGATGTGTGGATTCACACATATATTGCATTGTGGCTGAGCAGGATCACCTTAATCCTCATAGCTATACATGGACATGCCCTATAACACCTTGTTGCAGGCCATTCGGAAATAGGGGCTTTTCATAAAATTCCTCTTTTTCAAAAAAACAAAGCTGGATGCTTCGTGGTGTTGAAATCCACTGTCAAATTGACTGGATAGTTCACTGGCTTTGTAAGGTATTGATCTAACTGGAAGTGCATAAATAAAATACATATACATGTATGTATGCATGATGAAATACATTTTATAAAAGAATCCACTATCCAGAAAAAGATAAATAAAAAAGAACAGAATGTATTGTGGGGTGCTTTGAATTTTCAGCAAATTATCTTCATGAACCAAAAGAAGTTTTTGTATTCAATTTTAATCATATTAATTCATACTAACTTTAATGAACATGATAACCGTTTTGAGAAATGCTCACAAGTGTCCAAGTAATCACATATATTCAGAAATATTGAGTATTTGCATGGTTTTTGCATGCAGTATGAGATATGGCATGAGTGTCCTTGTCAAAATGAAAGTGGGATGTATACTTGGCAAAGTATACTATAAGTGCACTTTTTTGGATAACTTAGTATACTTTATAGTATACATGCACGCCCGTACTTTCGTATACTTTTAAGTACACTTAATATAGTATTCTGGGAAATATTTACTTGATTTTCAGTTGTTGAGAAAAGTGTACAATTTAGTATACTTATAGTATTCAGAAAAGTAAACTAAGTATACTGTTGATTTTTAACAACTTTATCCCACTTAAAAATGAAATCTCAGTGTATAATAAAAGTAATATTAATAATTTTCAATTGGGATAACAATGGGATGTTCCATAACCTCATTATAAATGGGGTCTCATGTAATACAATATTTTTCAATTATGGATTTGATCAAATTTGAGTGTATTCAAGTATTATTCAGCGCATTAAGCATTATATCTTTACCATTTTCAAAATGAACATGAAGAGAAAAATATTTATCACAAATTAATTCATCACAATATAGAGGGATTTGAACAAATATGAGTATAGCCTATATATGAATACATTCGGTACATGTATACTGTTCAACGCATTAACTTCATATAGTTCAATAACTTCAATAGACCTACACTTCCCCCTATATAATGATGAAATACATTTATCCTTAAATTATGTCAAGTGTTGTGTACATGCATATCAAATTAAGTCGATTTCTTTATGATGTGGGTGCTGCCACTTAGCGATGAAAGTTGCAAAATGAAAAATTACATTCATACTTTTAATTCAATTATAAATAGGTTAGGAGAACCATTGATTTCAAGGCTCGATTAGCACGTCACATGTATGTCTTTAATTTTTTTCAGATGTTTACCCTGTCATGCTTGGGCGCTCATGAAGTACAGTTTGTTGTTGCTAATTCTCCACCTGGTAGCGAATCAGTGAACTCGAGGCCTTAATGTACATAAATTGCATAATATGACTGGTCTAAATGCTGATGCTTTCCATTTTTATTTTAATTGACACGGAAATGTGCATTATAATCATACCGGACGTTTAACGGAGCTCAGATAAAATCTGCATACAATATGTCCATTAAGCCCGTGATTTTGCATTTTGTTTGTGGATGACACATTTTAAACGCTGGCATTATTGCATCGATTTATCTATACTGTTTTAATTATAGTAAAAAAAAAAGATGTACATGTAATTGTTCGCTAATCCGATGCCATTAGTCTCGATAACGTTAATGAAGTTGGGGGTATTTGTGAATCCTCTTTGCAGATTAGCAACTTTAATTGAATGTAAATCTACAAGTTAAATTTAATTATTTAATAATGTTGACAGCTTTAGATTACGTGAGTGGGAATCTAAAAAAATCTACAATTTAACATAAAATTACAATGGGATTATTTCCTGTATATAAATTTTGGTAATACCTGCAGCCCTTTCAGGAAACCTATTTAGAGCATCTAGTATTATTAAATGCAATATTTTGGCAGTAACACGACAAATGTAGTGTGGTTATGATTTTGTTCATTTTTGTTATTTGTTCTACAAGATTGGTTATTGCATAGCCTTTTTTTAGCATTTTTTTTTGTAATATTGAGACTATGTTAGCTATAGCATGCTGATATTACCTGTTTTTTGTCTGTTGGTGTGCTGGGTTAACATTTTTGTATTAACTTTTGAAATACACTGTACATAAATAATAACAAAAATCATTTTTATATGAACTGCATGTATTTTGTAAGAGTAAAAACATCCTGAAGCGTTGATAATATAATGGATAAGAGGATGGAGCATGCAAGGAAACATACCTGCATGTGAATTAATGCACCCGTACATAGTGAATGCAGATGGCACTAGGTGCGGGTGGGTTGAGTAATCACAGGGATGTTTCCATGCTATTCTCCATCCTCTTATCCATGATATTATCCATAAGGTAGTTCCAAGAAGTTGTCTGTAGCATGCTTTTTCATATAAAGCTTATAATACTTTGGTATCCACTTTTGAATGGGTATAATTGTCTTTAACTTCTACCTGCATCATATGATTCTATTATTTTATTTGTACAAACTAATTTGGTAAATTTCATTTTCTGGTCAAAAGCTCGAGTGCAAGGAACCCGTGTGTCCCTGATGATCCTTGGCACACTTGCTCTAATCCTTTGAAAAGATGTCTTAGTGGCCAAATTTATTACATTTGCACTAAATCTTACGTTGCCTGCTCCCCTTCTGCAGGCATTATCAACTAAGTGACTGGCCTCGGGCTTACGTCACTATATTTCTGTATTATTTCTGAAAGTGGTCGGATTTAAGCCTCCTATTTGGCAGTCTATTTTCCACTGCGAGCACCAGGGATTAGATTTGTAAGCCCCTGTTTAAATCGACTCCGTTGGCCTAAGTAACCTGAGGGATGATTACAATAAAACTGGCTATAATGCCACCTATTTACCTTAGCATATACTATCGCCTCCCATCGAAATTGTGCTAGCTGTTCCTCCTTGCTTTTCTTGAGGAGAAACTTCTCATAGATTCTGGTGAAAGTGATTCCCCATATCTTATCCTTTTTACATTATCTATGCATGCATTTTTTTAATAAAATCTGAGGAATTTCGGTATGAAATACCATTTACATTTGAGGCAGTATCACAACCAAATATTACTTAAAACTCAAAACCTAATACTATATTTTTATGTATCTTTCAACTATCTGTGATTGGTAGTTTATAATCAAAAATTATTAAACAAAATCTCATCACATGAAAAACAAATAAAAAATAATTTGGAGAGTATTATGAGATAGTCTGCTAATATGGAATAAGTGGTTGAAAATCAAGTAAATGAGCAAAGTTTGGTAAAAAAAACAAGATTTATTGGTATCAATGAAAAAAGATAAAAAATTAAGTGCATGCAGGATTAACCATAAAACAAAAGCAAACAATAATTAATTATAGCAGAAAAAAATAAGGTTAAAATATGCTGGTTGTTATGATATACTGGGATGAGTTGTGGAGACAAACGAGCATTATATGCTAAACTGCTAGTATTTGGTTTAGTTTTAATGTAAAAATAGCACTTCTAATGAATGCATAGTATATCATTACAAAAGGCTCAGTATGCCAAAACTTTTCTATTGGACAACCCCGTTGTAAAATATTGTAGTTTGCAGATTTGCCAATGATTTGACTTCTCATTTATAAATGTTCGTGATGCTACTGTGCAAATGTAGAATAGATAAAAAAATGCTAATTTAAAATACATGTATGCAGCGATGAGTGTGCTTTCAGCCTTTCAACGGTTTTCATCGATGAATAAAATGTACTTAGAACAATGTATTATAGATGAAATTAAAGTTGATACTGTTGCATGTATTGTTCCAGCAAAATGGAATTTTCGTTTGTATATCATCCTTTGTATACCTTGGTTTATCTTAAAAAAAAAAAAAATTCGTGCCCCCGACTTTAAGACCGAGAAAATCAGGGATAAAAGGGTTTTTTTGTGAGTAGTAAAGCTTCTTCATAGACATTAATTAGTCATCAGTGTTGATACATCAGCTTTATTGATTTTTTTTGGCTTCTAAATGGAGTGAGATTGTTCAGGGAACATTATGTTTTCATGATGCTTTTCCAATGTCTATACTCACTTGAGCATTTATGCATGGCTTTCCAGAAGCACTGTTTACCTGTGCAATCGAACTTTTGTCGATCCATATCATAGTGCACCAGTATGCTTGTAAAAGTCCTTGTATCCAGGCCAGTTGAAAATTCATTTCCCACAAGTTCCATTCAGGATGTATTCATTTTACTAATGCACTTTCTCGTGTTTTCCAAACCATATACAAACTCTTACATCATTCCAAGATAAGGCAATGGAGTGCCATCGTTTATCAGTGGAAATTCCACCATATACAACCCTATCTTTATCAGATCTGTGTATAGGCTACTACGAACATCCATACGTTTGAATGCATTATGCACCTAAAGTTTTAATTTGTGTTAATATTCTTTGATTCCAGAGCTTGCTGCAAACATAAAATATACAATTTTTTGTTTTGCATAAATTGTACTTTATAGTTGAGCTTACTGTCATACTAATTGATCTAAATGGACCCAACCGGAACCAAAAATATGGCATTGTTGTACAGCCACGCCCTGACAAAATTTACCTGAAAAAACAATGCTGGGTTTAATGATTCATTACTAGGGTGATATGCTCTCCAAATGGATTGAGAAACGCATAATCACGGAAGCCATCATATACCTTCACGTTCCCATGGGGGATTCCCCTTCGTGGCATATAGGAGAGTAGATGGGGTTAAAACTGTTTTTGGCATCACCTCTTAAATGAATAAAATGTTATTTCCTAAACAAATGCAGGAACAAATATGCAAAAGTTGGTTGTAATAATTGTATGAGACTCTTCGTGTATCACATTTAAATATATTGAATTTATGGAAACAAATCTTTCAATGTTTTATGAGATCAGGGAACAAGTTTTTGGTTTGACTTCAAAAATGTTACTTTTTTAATTAAATAGGGGGATCGATCACACAATTGCTTTCTGAATCATGTAATGTAGGTAATTTTAATTCTAATGGTATTCATAAAATTTGATGATTTAAGTGTACATATAAAATATCTAAGATAGTTAGCTTAACCAGTGTTTTATTAAATATAATGTGATCAGAAACTTAAGATTTTCATCAACAAGGTGAACAAATCTTCCAAAAAAATGTAATTTTTGTAAAATGTGCAGCTGCCAATATTTTATGAAAGTTATTGAGATCAGTTATAAAGTTTTTTGGCTGATTTCAGATATGTTAAATTTTGTATTAAATGGTAAATTCAACGTCCTTGTAATTTTCAATCAAGACTAACATGGAAGTTTCAACCCCATGTCCTTAATTTATAACTTAAAATTATAATTATAAAAATTGACATTGTTTTATAAAAGTTCTTGAGATCAGAGAGACAATGCTTTTGATCAATGTGACATCATTTTGAAGTGGCAAATTCAGGATTCTGAAGCTGGTTGCATAACGACAGTACATTTCCAAAAAAAATTCTGTAAACTTATATTATTTTCATTGCCAACTGCAGTAACACCAGGTCCTCAACCTACCTGCAAGAACATTGAGATGCTAGACAGATGGTCGATCAGGTCTTACAAGAAATGATAAAATCCTGCAAAGGGGGACCTGAATAGCAAGCAAGGGGGTTTGAGGGATAAAAGCAAGTTGTTCCTTTCCTGGTTTGCAATTGCCTTTAGATTCCAAGACGAGGTCGCATGGAGTTGACCACGACCAAGAAAAGGGAGGTGGGTCCTTGTGGCCACCCCATTGAAAAGCCCCAAGCCTCCCGAATCAACGAGGGGTCCCAACAAAAAGGGCTGTGCGAGGCAAGGAGCCGTAAATAATCGCTATTGTAGGGGACCCCCTCCGTCTTTTCACTGCCCACCTCTCACCTTGGCCACGGGGGTGAGGTAAGGCACCTGTAGAAAAGCGACACTCCACCACACAGTAGGCCCATTAGCCATGCACCCTAGTGTTCACCCTGTTGGCTTGCCTCCGTTTTGTGGGGAGTGAGACTGGGGAAATCTATACAGTTCTTTGGCTTTTACCTGCCACTATTGAAAGAAGATCTTTTGACCAAGACTCTCTCCCTGGCCTTAAGGGCATCTTCGCCCTCTATTGACATTTTTCTTGGGAGGCTGCCGTTTGGACTACGTGCATTGCAGACTGACATATGGCGACAACGTTTTGAATCCATTAACCGATGTAAACCCACTTTTTTTGCACACAAAATGGACTGCCGAGGGAAAATCTCTTTTTACATGCTATGTACATTTGAGAGGATGGTGAAACCTGCTAAAAGTTTGCAAAGTAGTTTCTTGCTACTTAATATAAATATGAAAACTGACGCAGAATCATGGCCGCAGGTGTTACCTTGGCTCATGAGATATTAAATTCCACTACCATATTTGCTTTATATTGATATACACATATCAATGTACGTGAGGAGATAATTAAGTTATTTTTGTATTAATAGATGGGAAAATTTGAAATCTATTCGTATCCTTGAAATAAATATTATTTATATTTCAAGGAACTAGTTTTTGAAACTGGAACCCTTTCAAGGCAAGGCTTTTTATTATTATTGGAAGGGAGTTTAAGATTTTTACTATAATCTGATGATGATGAACAAACAGAATATCAAGAACAAGTAACGAATTCAAGGTAATTGGAACTTCATCCTCTGTATTTTTAAAATTCTGTAATGCAGTGAGACTTTAGGTTTGTTTCTTTGGCACAGGAAATAGAAAACCAGTGCAAGACAGGGCAGGAAAAACCTGCACTGAAAATTTTACAGAGTAAAGTCAGTGCAGCACTGAATCGTCTGCTTCATAGTATCCTCATCTGAAAGATCACTTTCTAGTAGTTAAACCAATTCAATGGGGCCGCCATCTTTTTACAGTATTTTTTGAGTTTCTTTGGTTTACCATTTCACTTTGCACTGGGTTTCACTAACAGATAGCTCCGCCCATTTCCTGTTTGCACTGAGTAGCACTGAGTTGCACTGTCTGCAGGCCAAAGAAACAAACCTTTTGTATTAGCAGAATTAATTTACCATTTTATAAATTACCAAGCTCTCATTTGGACACTTTACTGAAGCTTTGGAGAAATATATATCACGTTTTTTATTTTGTCTTAAGCCTGGTCTACGCGTAAAATGTTGTCGTCAGTCTTGCATGATCATTACGACAAAATGTTATGTGTAGATCATAGGTTTGTTTCTTTGGCCGGCACTCAGTGCAACTTAGTGCTATAAGGTGCAAACAGGAAATGAGCGAAGCTATCTGTTAGTGAAACTCAGTGCACAGTGAAATGGTAAACCAAAGAAAAATCTGAAAAATTTTCAGTGCAGGTTTTTCCTTCTCTGGTTTGCACTGGATTTCTATATCCTGTGCCAAAGAAATGAATCAGTGCAGTCAGTGCAACCAGTGCAGGCCAAAGAAACACAAAGAAACATACCTCATACTTAAAGCTTATTTCAGTAATCATCAGAGGTCGTCAGTGAACGCTTTAGCGCCATTTTGTTGTCATTATAACATACATACATGCAAAACATACATGAGGACCAGAGGTAGACGAAATAAAAATAGAATACATTCTTTGAATTTTTTACATGGGTGAGATGGATATTTCTCCTTAATCATGTGGCTGAAATTTGTGTTGAAAATCTGGCAGCCTACATCCATATAGTAAAGGTGTTTCATTGCACACATCACGTGTTCAGTGGTAATATCATAACGGCGCTTCATTTAAATGTCCCCAGCAGGTGGCATTCAGGATGCAATACAGGATGCAATCGGTTTAATCCTGTTTAAATTGGCGAGGTCACACATTTTATCCGCTTATTGCGCATTTCCACATCTATCCTGCTAGGAATTTGGTTGATTTTTATTTCGACAAAGACAAAATAGGAAACGTGACCGAGACTATTAACTGACTAATTCAATTATCTTCCAAAGTTTGTCCCATTTATTATTTCTGATTTTTTTTTTTTTTTTGCATTTTAAGATTGATATTTCAGTACTGTCAGAACTTCCTTACTTTCAATGGTAAATCAAATTGTAAAATTGATACAGGTTATGGAATCAGCATTGAAGTATTGCATACATTAGGTCCAAACCCAATAGCAGCCGGTGCATATGTCAGTGTCGGTAATGTAGTTAAAATTGCTGAACCAGGTTTCATCTTTTCATTTCTTGGCGCCAGATGGCGCATCTTTCGATTCATTTGTAAGGTGCCCATAGGGCTTTAGCAGTTCACGTCTTTGGAGAACAAATTCGGTCTTAACTTGAGCAGAACGCAATCATGTAAATGCGGGAATTAAAGTTCTTTTTCGAATTAAGTTTATTGCCTCCCCGTTTTAAAAGTACACGTAGAAAATGTCTCCCATAAAAATGTTATCAAGATCTTGAGTCAGGTGTGTGTGTGTCTCTATATTTGAACCTAACAAACGTTGTTGGGCGAACACCCTTACGCTCTTGCACCATCAGGGAAAGCCATTTCAAGCTTTGGCATCTGCGAGAATTCTCAAATATACATAATTCAATACATTTTTTTTCCATAAAACTGCAATTACTCGCTTTTCTACGACAGTTTCATCTGATATTTCCAAACAGTCGATGTCAGCACCGTAGAAACTAGCGTTGGATTCGTTTCTTGTTATTGCTTTCAGTTGCAACAATAATGATCGTTTTCGGAGGCTTAATCGGGTTTATCATCTCCCTAGGGATTTAACATACACGATAAAATTTTCTTATTTCAACTAAGGAGGTAACAAAAGGGCTAATTACTAGAGATGGGAGAAAAAATAAACAATTATTCGTTTATTATGGCCAAGAGTTCTATATTTTAACTCATTGTATGCTTTTAAGAATGCTGTTTTAGAAAAGAAGCTTACTGAGAGTTTAGTAAATGTTCTACACCCGCAGACTCATTAACTATTATTAAACATAACTATAAGGAACTAGAATACTTTGTATTTTCTCAACATTACAATTGTGCAAATATAAAAATTGGTACATTTTTTGTGCTATTTTTGTGCAAAAATGACATGATAATTTTCCACAAAAAAAAAAAAATTTACCTTATTAAATTTGGCTCTGTAGTGTTTCAGTATGATTTGCAATAAAATGTTTGAAATCGATGTATTCAGTGAGTCAGTGTAATTAAGCCTTTGAAGTTTGTTAAACATAAGTTACAGTACTTTACCTTTTTAATTCGTTTTAAGTACACACTGCAAATGAAACGTCTTAAAAACTGTCCACGAATTAAGACGAAATGATGCATATTTTGCATTTCTTTTTCTATAGTCATTAAAAATTGCAATTTATTTTTAGATAAAAATGTTTTTATCATATTTCATGAATGAACTTGACATAAGTTAATTTTTAATTGAAGTGTATGAAATTGATCAGCCGCTAATACTGTATGTACAAAATAAGTCAATTTTATGTAAATATATATTATGGCTACCTTTGGGATAAATGTAAATAAACTTTAAAATCATTCTTAAATGATAAGAAATAGTACTTTTTATAGTGCCATAACACAGCAGAAGTTAGTCATATCTAGCTTATAAATGGGGCCATATACCAAATTGTAAATGGTAGAACTGTCGTTATTCAATGAATTTCAATGCCATAGTAGAACCTCTTAAAATAATAATCTTGGGACCAGGAAAAAAATATTATTTTAGACAGGTTATTATTTCAAACCAAGTTATTATTTTAGACAGGGTCATCTATGTATATAGGAAATTTACCCTGCATATATATTGTATATTGGGAATTTACCATTTTTGAATCCATTATGAGTCACTAGTTATTGGTTGACACTATGTAAATACAGTTGCAAAGTAGGGAATTTCCCCGCGCATTTCGTCCCCGTGCCTCTCCCTGCCATTTTTGTTTTCATGTTTGACATTTTTGATTCTACATGCATGTTTAACATTTTTTGCAATTCTCTTGTTGATATTCCCTTCAAAAAATCATTGGGCCCAATACAATTAGTATTAAATATCGTTTTATGGAGGTTTATTATGTTATACATGTACATGGGTCCCAAGTCAGAACCGGTACATTTTATGATTTTAGACAGGTTCTACTGTATACTATAGCGAATAAATTATCAATGAACCAGTTTTCAGCGAGTACAATTTAGTTTCATTGAAATTCGAAAATGCAGAATTGTGTAGTACGAGTAGCAGTTCAAATTTAGGCTATGGGAAGTTTCCAAAATCGTTTCTTCCATCGGTGCCTGTGCCAATAAGGTTAAAGTCTTTGTATTTCAACCCCGTCGCCCATTTTTTTGTATTTGCTCCCTGTGTTACAGAACGACGTATACCTGTCAAGCCCAAAATTTTGTTTGCCAAGCCGCACCCTAGGTGAGCAGCATACAAGGTCTTTAGCTTTTGTCCACTTATTAGGAGGACATTTTTCGCCTCGACCAAACGTTTGTTTGATTTTCACTTTAAACGTCCCGAAAATATATATAGCGAGCTTTTCAAGTAGCTAGGCGTGAATTTTACCTAGTATCCAATTTTAGAGGTGGGTGGACCCGGGGTTAGCTAGGGGTTCCAAGAGGGTAAAATCCACGTGTCGTGCCTTCCATTCGCGTGCCATAGCCTGGAGCGCCTTGTCCTCCCATAGTATTCATATTGCTCTCCTATTAAATTATAAACAAATATTAAATAATTAATTTGCATCAAATTTTATAGTCATTAGAATGCTCCCCTTGCAATGAGAGTTCGTTCTAGTGCTTTTGTTTTATGGCGTACTGTGCTATTGCGTGCTTGGTTAGGATCAAGTATACAATGCAGTATACGAGGGAACATTTACCTATACAGCAATATTTTTCCCTGGGGTGATGATGTTGCTTACTTAAAGTTGGTTATATAGATTCTAATTAAGGAATTGACGGTTTCGTCGTTTTCATTATGCTATTTCCTTTGAAACACTTTATTTTATATCCTGGATGTTGTTTGGTTTATATGCTTGGCCCTATGCTTTTGGATACTGTTTATGATTATAAGTTTGGTTGATTATTTATGGAATCAGGTAGCTCTTGCCAAAGTCGAAATGCAGTTTTGTAAATTTCGATTATGGATATAATCATTTGATGCAAACATTCTCGATTATGCATAATTAAACCAAAATTTTATTCGAAATATTTTGGTTATCTATGTTTGTTTATACAAAGTTGAATTTGAACAAAATATGTGGTGTGTACATTTCTGGATTCAACTCAAAATGATGCAGTATAAGTATAACCAAATTGGCATTTCGATACTATAAATTATTTCTACAAATTGTTTTGCCCGTATTTTGTATTTTTTTTCCTGAAATGTGGTACATCAAATAGAATGAATTTACAATTAATCAGTTACTATGGCTAAGAAATTTGTTAAGAAAATTAGTTATGGAATTTAAGATGTTGCACAAAACACATAAAATTGACAACTAAATAATTAGCAAATATATAACGTAATTTGATGAAATATGGATATGGAAATGCACAAGACTTATACAGTAAAACCTGCTAAAATTGACCACCTAAAAATGCGGCAAAGTTGGTCACTGTATACAGGTGTTCACTATACAGAAAAATTGTATGTAGGTAAACATGCATGTATTTACAGTGACCGCTTTTCATAAATATTAATGAAAAGTGGTTACTATGCAGAGGTGGTCACTTTATCAGGTTTAATGCATTTATTTTACCATATCTTCTATGTTCACTACATTACAAACGTTTACCTCTATATTATTATATCAAGCAAAAAGTTTTATTATAACTAATAGACGTTTGTTAGAATTTATATTGCTGACTAAACATGCATTTCCATAACATGCACAGTATGTTAAAAAGAAGTTAGATTACCATATATCAAACGGTGTTTTAATCAACAGGAACAGTGCCAAAAACCAGCAACAAAAATAGAAACAAAATGATTAATTAAGCAGCCAAGCTGGATTAGTCTAACTGACCAATCCAATGACTCTATAGACCAGAATGATTTGTATGGGAATCCTGCAAGATTAACAGATGTACATGATGTGAAAAAATGCACTCTATTATCGCTTGAACAAGTTCAGCTTTAAAACTGTATGCCCTTTTATATAAATAAAACAGAATGCTTGGCACGTATTTTTTTAGCCTAATATTGAGCATTAAGTCAAATGTAACTCCCTCATTGTAAATATACTGTAATATTTATATACCCCTCCAGTATTTATTTACAACCCTTGATAAAGTTTGCCTCAGCCCGTTATTAAATATTTCACGTTCTAACGTATATATATATATGGAAATGAAGCTACAGCAGCGTTGTTGAATTTCTCCAGGCATATATCACCAGAACTGGTGCATTTTTGTTTAAATCATTGCCGCTAATTTAATTGTAAATTTCAGGCCAAGACCTCTCGTGCAGATACAGAGAGCTTATTTGCATAACAATTAATCCGGGTCATTGCATATGGCTTGAACTCCATATATTTTGGTGAAATTAAAACAAACGACGATGGCTCCACCTACCCCTCATTTCCCCCCATTAACCGAACATTCGTAACAATTTAATATAAGGGAGGAGATTTTCGTATAGTGGAATAAACAGCGTCCTCAGTTATGGTTTTCTAGCCTAGAGGTTAACGATGATTTATTTATATGAAAGTGATTTAATTTAACACCTGTATATACTAGCCTGTATCACTATTGGGTAGGCCTTTGGGGAACAGGGGGGACTATATAGAAATATGAGGCCAATTTGTTAAATGAAAATTTGTTGTCATATTCTCTAAAATGTTAAAGAAGATAAAGGACGTCCGGCCTGAACTTTGGTGGTTTCGTGCAATTATCCATTCAGTCCAACGTTAATAATTTTTCATTGTGTTTCTGCCAGGTTAATTGATGTTGCTGGAAGAGTATATAAAATATTCATCATCTTTTTGATGGGGTTTTGTTGTCTTTCATGATTTTAATTATGTTTTTGAAGGCATTTAGATTCAGTTTTGTATTCCAGCCAGCTACAGATGTACTCATAGAAATAATTATAATAGATTCACAGAACACAATATGTAATTTAACTGTAGTCACGAAATGGATTTTAATCTTGTTGAAAACCGAGTTGCATAAATTTTATCCAAACTGGTTGAAATGAATTTGAGCTGTTTTCAACTAGGCTGAAATCTATTCTGGAATTACTTTATTTCCTATATACATATATGAACATTCAATTTTATATTCTGAATTTATGACTAGATGTTTAGTTATGTTGAATACTGTAATATTCAAAATCATATCAAACATTAATACATACTTGCCTGTCACATTCAGAAATTTGTATAAAATTATTTTATAGAATAATTTCAGATTAGTTACTTAAGGTTTCCTAATGATTTCATAAATATTTAAAGTTAATTGCTGTTAGTTTAGAGATACAATTTTATACATCATGCATACAGTTCTATGCTTGATAAAATCAATCTGTAAACAACACTAGAAATGTATTATTTAATTAAATTTGACATGCACAGCTTGTGATTCAATTATTTTATTGTAGTTTATCAAACGATTTAATATGATTTTGTATTTGCAAAATCAGTATTAGAATCGCACCTCTGTTTGATAAATACGATAATATCGTAAATGTAATTGGGTTAGGAATTCTAATAATCAACAGATATGAAACTTTAACACATCTACCTTACATTATTACAGTAAAACCTAGGAAAGTATCCACCTCCATATGTTGTCCACTTTTCACTCGTCTTTTGTCACTAGGGATTTCCATTTATTTGACAACTAGTAAATACAATACTTTAATCTACATTATTAGTACGAATTTTTTTGTTTGCCATAAAATCGAATATTTCGCTAATCATCCGTATTTTACAATAAAAACAGGTTTGTTCGATCATCCGGATTTCTTGATAATCGACGTTCTGTTTATATTGTTTTGTTTTTATTCGGTAATATTTCTGTATTCTTTCTCGTGTGGTAATAACCTACACAAGCGTCATTCCTTATTCAGCTCTCAACTATAAAAACTAATTTCATCGCGATTATTTATTTAATAGAAAGCGATTTATCGATTTTTTTTATAATGCAAGGAGTGGATAGGTAGGTGTAAAATGAGTTTTTCCTCACAATTGAATTTTCTCTTATAAGTAGTTCCACTTTAGATGCGGATTTCGCATTGGTTTTGCAGCCCACAGATGGCAGCCCAGTCCACAGGAAGAGTTGATAGTAGAAAAATGAATATCACGCAATTGTGTATCCTTTCATCGTAATTTCATGTCTTGAAGGGAGCTAACCTCCATTGGCATTCATTTGCAGCAGATTCTCCGTTCCGTTTGACTCTTAATTAACTCGCTTGGATGGTGGATATGACAGTGTAAAACCCTCGAAAACACGAACAATTGGTTGGGAGGTACAAGAGTTCCTTCTAAGGCCCCCCAGCTCCCCCATGGGATGCGAACGTGTCAAACGATGACACATGCATGGATTGCATATCAATATCATTGAATTCATCGCACTCTTTCCTCGTTATCTCCACCACTCTTTTTTTCCACCCCTAGTTTCCTTACAACCCTCTCTGCAAATGACTGCATCATCACGTATTATTATTATTGTTAGAACGGATCATCTGGAGAAATTATTTCCTAAAGCTTAGCTGGTTTCGGTTTCCAACCGAATCACGATTTCCGAGAATAAGGAAATGTCATTCTTTTCAAAAAACTTTGATGGATGTGACGAAAATTAAGAAACGCGAGGGGTTTAAAAAAAGATTCCTTTTTTGAAAGGTGTGATAACTGAGAAAGAACAAACTGTAGGAGAACTTTGAGTATTACTTAGACATGGAATAGTCAGAGAAATTGGATAGACATGGAATAGTCAGGGAAATTGGATAGACCTGGAATGTTCAGGGAAATTGGATAGACCTGGAATGTTCAGGGAAATTGGATAGTCCTGGAATGTTCAGGGAAATTGGATAGACCTGGAATGTTGAGGGAAATTGGATAGACCTGGAATGTTCAGGGAAATTGGATAGACCTGGAATGTTGAGGGAAATTGGATAGACCTGGAATGTTCTGGGAAATTGGATAGACCTGGAATGTTCAGGGAAATTGGATAGACCTGGAATGTTCAGGGAAATTGGATAGACCTGGAATGTTCAGGGAAATTGGATAGACCTAAATGTTCAGGGAAATTGGATAGAACTGGAATGTTCATGGAAATTGCAGAGATCTTTAATCGTCAGGGAAATTGGATATACTTGGAATAGCCAGGGATAAATATTGGACAAACCTGGAATAATCAGGGAAATTGCATAAACATGGGATAATCAAGAAACTTGAATAGCCAGGGAAATGGCAATGAAAAAAAAAACAATGTTGTATGGCACGGTCCGAATGCACAGACATGGAAAACCTTAATAAACAGGGAAAAGTGATTTATTTTGTAAAAGCCATGGAAATTCAGCATAAATATTACATTTGTTTTTTTTACATCAGGTATTAGTTACCGCAAAATACACTCAGTCAGCCCTTCATCTATAGTAATGTTGAATTCCCATTTTTAACTTAATATTAACATAATTTTACGTCAATAAAAATCCACATGTGAAAAGTGATTTATTTTGTAAAAGCCATGGAAATTCAGCATAAATATTACATTTGTTTTTTTTACATCAGGTATTAGTTACCGCAAAATACACTCAGTCAGCCCTTCATCTATAGTAATGTTGAATTCCCATTTTTAACTTAATATTAACATCATTTTACGTCAATAAAAATCCACATGTTTTTTAACTAAAAAATATTTTTGTCTACAATGGAAAAAAATGCAGTTTAATTTTTGTTGCAGATCATTGAAAATGTTTTAAACATGCAGCTTTTATGAGCAGCAAGTCAAGAAGTTATTAGATATATTTAGTCATGTCCATTCTAGGGGAACCCTGTACAAGTTAACTTATGCAATAATTCAACGTTGTTTAAAGTTATTGCAAAAAACTTTCGAAATGGGTATTATGAGGGTGCTAATTTCGATATCTAAGATTTATGGTTCTTGTATTTTTACTGAAGCTACAGTTACAAGACCTATTTATCTTGACACGTTGCAGCAGTTCTTTCAACAGATCCTGGCTAACCCCCTTACATTCTTTTGCAGGGGGTGTCATTACATCAGCTATCTAGCGAACGTTAGTCACAGTACCCACAACATGGTAAAATGACGTAGATGTGCTAAATAACGTTTTTAACATGCATTACAAATTGAATAATTTAGCACAATCTAGCAAAGCTAGAAGTTGTTCACTGTTACATATTATCATAGGTTGTCAATATATAGCCACAGAGACAAAATTTTGAAACATTGTGCATTTTTTTGCTCTATCAACAATGTATGTTGAATGTGCAAATTTGGTACTTGCAAATTTGATACTTGGAAAAATATAGAAATAATGAACTCTAGAAATGTGTGAATACTTGACAATACAAGTGTCCTCTCTGCCTGCAACTGATGGCCATAGACCACAAGAATCTGTATTGGACAAGAGTGCATCCCTTGTAGCATGGTTATCCATTCATTATAACTTCAGGTTTATTTGATCAATAACACCATTTTGAACACGGTTTGCAAATTCATCTTGAAATTCTGAGGACGTCCTTTGTGCAAGATCCGGAATGGAAATTAGCGATGCATTTTTTAGAAGCTATAGTGTTGAAGCATTATTATTCCATAATTGCCATCCTTTTAAATAGGCTCAGCATGCAAGATATTGAGTTTGTAGTGGCTTTTAGAAACTAGTCTTTAGCAGCTTTGTTGTGATGGCTGTTAATGAGTTGGTGTCATAGCAAATTCCTATAGGGTCTTAGCCACTCGACCAATTTAACACACTTTTTTTTTCTTTCTCGTAAATTGAATTTTCCATCAAGTTCGTCGCTCTGCATACCTGAATCTCCGTTTTGCAGGGAGTTGTTCAGCCTCCTTTGCCACTTTTTTTTGTGTTATATTCTCCCCTTCAATACATTCATGCATTATTATTATTATTACTTGTTGAAGAAACTGAAGACAGACAGATTGCTCTCCTCTTGAGTCCTCTACCCTGCTCTGTCGGGTTGCTAATTGATTGGTCACGCAATTGTTGATGCTGAAACCAGCATTTAGCGTGGTAGATCCACTGGGCTCGAGCTGAAGCAATAAGAAAAAAAAAAAATCCACTGAATCTATGGTACCCACATCCAGTACCAGCATGGATGAAGGCATTCAACAAAGTGGAAACTCTCATCTAGATTTAATTGGAAATTGGCTAATGCCTTTTCTGTTCCCTAGAACAAACCTGGCTAGCCTGAAGCATCGATCATAGCCCATTATGGGAAAAAACGATGGTTAACGAGCACAACTTATACACTACGTCAAATTTTGTAGTTGAGGAGACCATCTTTTTTGATTTACCATCTTAAATGATAGGGAAATTTCCGCGTTAAGAGAGGCAAATTTGAGAACTTCGAATTCTGTGGTTTTTTTGGAAAAATTGTATCCGTCCATAAATTGGTTATAATATATAAAAGTGTTTTTGTTTATAATTGGGGATATTGGCTCCAGCTTACCTTCAGGGATTTTCAAATTGGCAGTCAACAGGTGGAATTCAATATATTTCGTAAGTCATACACTGGCAGAAATATAACTTATTGTCGAAATACTTGAGTTTAACTTTTGGTTAAGCCTGGGTTAAACTTTAATTATGTGCACAATTGACCTTCCGTCCTTAAGGTGTTCATTTTGTTTTGACCACCATCGTCTAGTCCAGCAGATTATTGTTGTGTCATAATTAAAACGCATATTTTAGTTAATTTTAATGATTGATTTCAAGTTAGTATCTCGGTAAAAATTGCTAGGTGTCATAAAATGCTACGAAAGCTGCCTAGGAGCGAAAAAAATGTTGAAAAACCAACTTCTCAGTAAAACGAACGCTCGATATAACGAATGAATGACCCATATTTATGCGAGCATGAGGAAGGGGTAACTTTTTACACTATTTTGAGGGATGGGGGAACATTTTGGGATGGTGTAATCCCCAATGGTTTTCTTCGACTGTAGAAAACCTGAAAGAAAACTTGAAAGCAATCGGGTGAGTGGATCAAAAATTTTTGCAATATAAAGAATTTGACACATACCCACATACATGTACATAAATACGCACTTTTCTTCTATATACATGTACATGTATATAAAAGCTTATTTATTATGGAAACAAATTATGGATTATTGGTAAATTATACTCATGGATTATTAAGAAATACCTTCACCCAAATAGTCAAATAGAACATTAGCAAGGATTTTTTAAATAAATTTTATTTTAAGCTTATATCTAAGAACGTTACTCTATAACTAACTTGACCACTCATTTAATGTGAAAAAGGGAATAATTTATAATCCTTCCATCACATTTATACCCATAAAAGCATGTTTTAATTACATTAAAGGAATAACGAATTTATGTTGTTGTAAGTAGTATTACTTAGGACGAAGATTCACCTTGTCGATTTTTATCTTGACATTTTACATATTCAGAGCACAATTTCTTATATTATGCAAATAGCTCATATACATGTACTTGCATATATAAAGCATTCATATACTCTATGATGTATCTAAAAGCTCTTCCCAAATATAATCGAAATGAAGAGTACTTTGACAAACATGCCGCGAGGATATTTGAAATCTAAATGTAAAGTTTGAAATTCATATTTTAAAATATTCAACCATTTTATAAGCCTGACGCTTGAATAAATTCATGACGTTGCAACTACACATTTTAATCAGTATAAGATGCTTTCAATTTTTTTTGAAGATCGACTTCTCCAGACATACAAGTGCTGGAAAACAAAACGATCACTTTAAATTTATGCTTAAAACAAAAGTTCTACAATGATGGCTCAACAAATTTCAATCTGGTTCAACAATTCCTAATTTTTTTCCAGTGATATTAATGGTCTTAAGAAATTGTTGTTTCTGCTGTATTCTACCATAATTTACAATATGCTTTGAAAAAAAGTCATGAATTTTGCATGAGATCTATATTGCTATGTGGTTTTTACAGTACTATGGGAATAAGAAGAAGAAATATTCAAAGTTTAATGTGGGCTTTATGTTGATCAAATTTTGATAAAACATGTTTTTCTATACTTAGGCTGTAGTAATTTATATATATATATATATATATATATATGTTAAGGTTTAAATCTGGTATCTGTCTTTGCTTCAAATACACTGGAAAGCCAACCACACATGCATACCTCTAGGATCAATTTAATTACTTTGAGGAAGTATGTACAATTTTCAAACATGATAAAATTAACTGTTTGTTAGGTATAATATTTTATCTTATTTAATCGTAGACAAATTCGGACAATTTGTTTAAATTTTTTCGTATTTGTATTTTGCATAGCATGTTTAACAGATTGAAATTTGGCCTCAAGTATGCGACTGTGTGACGTGGCTGAAATTTAGAAGATTAATGCTCTCAGTCATATCATAATGACACTTCACCTACATCACGTGTTCAGTGGCCAAAACTTAATGACGCTTCATTTAAAGGCTACCATTACTCCATTAGGTGACATGCTATCTTATTTACATTTTGGCGAGGTCACGCATTTTATCATCTTAGCTAGCATATACTCATACTAGGAATTTGAACGATTTTGATTTAGTCTAAGACAAAATAGAAAACGTGGTCGTGGCTTTTATTTGATTTATTTAATTCAGTTTGTGATTATAGTGATTAAATGAAAGTAATTTTGCCCATTACTAAAAACAGCTTTTTAAAAAATGTGTGCAAGATCAATCTGTAAAGTATTTCAAATAACAACAAAATTTGCAATTAACAAATAAACTACTTGAATATGCTTGTACACAATAACAACACAAACTGTCTGCTTTTTAAACGAGTTTAAGTTTAAACTATAATTAAAAGTTTCATACAATTACTCTTTGTGTGCTAAATTAACGACCAATAATACGCTTTTGCTTATGTATCCTCACTTGTCTTTTTGAGACAGTGACTTCAGTGGCATTATTTTTTGCAAAAGTTAAATGACCTTTTAATATGGCCTTTGCATTCTTGTTCCATGGAGCGATATATGCATGTAAACGTCGTTTTTTGGTTTGCTGGAAAAAGCCAATATGCCGTTACTTGTGCATTATACATAGTTATATTGCACCTAGCTTATGCATCCCCAGGTATTTTCACCCGCACCCCTCGCATGCCATGGGTGGAGCACTTTGTACCGTGATTCCTAAACTGCTTTCATGCATATCTAAAAACACATTACCAGTACAGCAAGCACTATGCCCTTTGTGTATGTGTACACATCTACCTGTCTTCACTGGATAAATACAGCCCATTCGCCCGTGTGGGCTCTCTTCTATACGCAAATCCCATCGGGCCATTGGTAGGGAGGACAATACCACCATTATGGGAATAATACATATCGTTAGCAATGCATTAAACATTTAGACTGCATGGTGCATTGCTCTTGTGCTGAGATGTCAGCATTTGCAGGGAATGAAAAC
Organism: Xestoiulus laeticollis; assembly: GCA_034698905.1. Classification (NCBI taxonomy): domain Eukaryota; kingdom Metazoa; phylum Arthropoda; class Diplopoda; order Julida; family Julidae; genus Xestoiulus; species Xestoiulus laeticollis. The sequence goes on from JAQGCC010000764.1 coordinate 28,718, forward strand.
GGAAGTCGCAATGCCCTTGCATTAGACCCACGCTGAAATTTAGGGCCGTTGCAGTGATGCATTAAAATGCATGGAGTAAAATATTGGTGCAAAGTGCTTTGCTTCCCCTAGACATAAATGGGGGTTTAAATTTGAGTATAATTTTGTTTTTAGAACATGATGGTTTGATCATTGGTGCACAAAGTATCTCGAAGTGTGGTCCGGGAACCACTGGAGGTCAAGGGTTAAAACTATTTTCATAAATACATATTTGAGAAAGACGTGTCTATGCTAACACGTAATGGGTTTATCTTGTAAGCTTCCTTATTGATGAATAACTATTTTCTGGTAATAATTCGACTTCATTTTGTGGTACAGAAATTATATTGTCTTGAATAAAGCAGTCATGAGGATAGTGAAGCCATCAGTTTTCATATAAATTATTTTTTTCAGAAGTCAGAACACTGAAATAACCCATTTAAATCTGTTCTAGTCTTATTTGACGAAATGTCATATAAAATTCATTGAAGAAGAGTTGCTTTTTGCAGTTAGTGGTTGAAGCAAGACATATAATGTCATTCAGTTCTTGTTTCACTAGCTGGCCCTGCTCTAAATAGGGAACAATGTGATTATTTCCTGATGGACTACAATACAAGATTGAATTATAATGCTGCATGCGTGCTCTTATTGTTATTCATAAATGGTAATTGACTGCTCACTGATTTGAATAATTTTGATGAAATTGAACGTTCTATTGATAATTTTCTATCGCCTTCAATTGAATGTGCATTTTCACGTAATATTTATTTAATTACTCCTAAGGGAATGTGATGTGCTAAAACGTGTCAAGTTTCCAGCACATCTGCATAACAAAGGCTGATTAATAACCACTGTTTATTTCACAAGCATACAATTTACATTGTTTGGTTTGAAGCTTAAAAATAGATCCAAACTTGGGAAAACATTGTTTGCATCGATATCTAGCTATCCCATATTATAAACAACACATACAAAAATACATATTTCATAGCAAAGTATTTTGTGTACATACTGTGTATTTCAAACGACTGTACATGTTCTAAAGGGCTAGTTATTCGTATTTTTTAAAAAATAATAATGCCTTTTTTTGTTAAACATATTTTTGTGATTACTTTAATGCAATGTCAGTTACACATTGAACACATTTTTTTACTATGACATGGGTTTTGAAAGGAATTATAATTCTTTTATTTAAGGAATTACGAATTATATAACAAATTTCAATGCGGAATTCAGGATGATTTATAAACCACTCTGCAACCCATTTAAAGGATTTATATAATTTATGCATGCATATCAAAAATATCTCCAATGGCATATAATTTCATTAAAGTATACATGTAAAATATGTATCAAAAATATAGTTTCCTTTATAAAAAATTGTATACTTGTCTTTATTGTTTATAAATAATGATTTTCTTTTATAAAACAAACTATATTTTAAGATTTTATAAGATGACATATTCTGTTGTATGTTTATATTTATAAATGGTTTATGTTTGAGCCATTATTTGATTTTCAAATTAAATAAATCCTTTCAATGTGGGTTTAAGGGTAATTTCTTTTATATAATTTATACATTTATATCAAAAATATCTCAAATGGCATACAATTTCATAAATATATAAATGTACAATGTGTATCTAAAATTATAGTTATCTTTATAAAAAAAATGTATACATATCTTTATTGTTTATAAATACTGATATTTTTTTTTATAAAACGAACTTTATTAAAACCTTTTATTTAACTTGGTTAGAAGGGAGCGCATGGTGTTTGTTTGATTACATGGATATGGATCGTGTC
>JAQGCC010000765.1:0-30531 GCA_034698905.1 Xestoiulus laeticollis
ACCGTAGTTCAATATCCAAAACAGCTGCCCAACCACCCTGTAATAAATCTATCTTGGAATGCCCTCATAATTAACAAGACTTTTAGTATATCACAAGCCAGATTTAAGGTTGGGAGTTTTCTTGCCTTCGTGATTGCTTTATATCAGTACAAATGGTTAATGCTAATGAAGAATCTGGGGTTAGTATAATTTCTTTATTTATAAATTCAATTATGCTTTTGTTTTCTTGATTTTTAGAGCATTTTCCTAAAACAGAACATATATCCAAACTAAGATTAGCATTGTCATTTCTGGCTCGTTGAATAAGACTTAAGTTTTCATTACAGGAATCGGATTCAGAAACTGTCAAAAATGTCATCTTCGTACCAGGTGATATTATTGTGGAACGCTGCGATGCCATCTGGAAATGTCTGCTGGCGGATTTGCTACAGGAACGTTGTAGCAACTGCTTTAAGAAACACCGATGGTTGTCCCCATGTCTAAACTGCAAAATTGTCAAATTTTGCTCATTTAATTGTTCTCACGAATACTACTATAAGTGCCATCGTATCGAATGTAAATCCACTGCTTTTCATTACAGCAACCAGAGCTGGGCTAGGACGACAATGATGATGCTTTTTAATTGTTATGCAGTTTTTGAATCTAACCAAATGCTTAGAACGAAAAAATTCAGAGTATACGACGGTTATGAAATTAGTGTCTCTGATATGGTGGCACGTGAACAATTCTGGGGCGATAACAAAATAGTCCAATCTATTTGCAATGATCTGAGTCATAAAACCTCAACTGGTGATCACTTGGATGCACATAAAAATTACGTCAACTTGTTCAGCATTATAGAAACCAACTCTGTGCCTTTGTATGATGGCGAAGAATTGCTGGGTTTTGGTATCTACGTCCAGGGTTCAGTTTTCGATCACTCTTGCTCACCTACTGCTAACTGTATTATCAAAAACTGGCGTCTTGAAGTGAGGTCCATCGCCTACATTCTAGAAGGGGAGGAACCTACCATTCCCTACGTAAATCTAGGCATTTTAGACAGGAAAGAACGCCAACAAATCTTGTCGGAGCGTTATAATTTTGATTGTGTTTGCTTCAGATGTGATGAGGATTTTTTCCATCCAAAAGATCCTAAAAGGCGTCGTGCCATAAAACAGGTGAAGAGGGAACTTTACACGATAATGGCAACACCTCCTAATGACATCATGTGGGAGAATGTCTTGGGGATGCATTTAATATTTCTTGAATGTCTGCGGGGGTTATTCCAAGAGTATGATCAGAACATCACGATGCACTTCATCGAAATAGCTAAATTTGCTCGAAAGATGAACTATGACCCTGTCGTGGTTGAAGACCTGGAGAAGTCTGCTCTTCACCACATCAAGGTCTCATGTGGTACTGATAGCCTGCTGTATTTTATATTTACAGCAATGTGCTCGGTACCCATCCAAGCTTAATGTACACTTCTGTATATTAAGAAAACACTTAATCGAGTGTTATTTATGCATGCATGTATTTCTCGTGGTCGAACTTCTGACCATTTTTGTGTCTATTTTAAATTAAGGATTAAAATGGAATTTAAAATTTTAGCAATTTTAATTAATTTAGTGAATCTTTTAACAAGCTCTGCGTTGACTCTTGTATGCTTTTAAAAATCCTGCATTCAATACTCGTTTTCATAATAAATGCTTGAGATTTGTTGTTTGAATTCGCTTATTTTTACATCATGTCAAATATGACAAAGTACTGGATATTGAAATTAATTTTCAGTTCTTTGGTGTTATTTGGTTCGGAAAGATGGACGAAAACGCCTTTTCTCTGAAAGAAGACATACTAGTACATGTATCAATATCCTATTAGCATAGGCCTACTCGACAGATATTTAGTCTAGCAATTACAAATAACAAAGTCGGTGATCTTTGAACTCAGATTAATGACCTACATGTACATATTAAAATTTGCAAGACATTCTAAATGGCTGGCAAACCTTCACAACACTTTTGCTCTGTGTAATTGCCACATTTCTAGTTTCAAAGGGTGCACATGTTTTTGAAAATAAAAATCATGTAGTTATTAAGTATATTATTTAGTATACAAGTACATGTACATACTAATTGCATTCGGGATTTTCATTTTGTCATTATTTGGACAAATTCCTGGTTGTGGAGCCACAGAGCGGATGGCCATCAGGATTATTTGGAATGCGATTTAATAATTGGCCTTCTGTTATGACGATACAATGCGGAAATTTCGCATGTTTATTATTAAAGAATTTGCAAAAAAAAAATGTGCATTTCTTGGTATTTTTAATTAGTTAATAACAACTGCCTAAACACCCCTAAACCAAGCCTTCTTGGTACATCCTCGCAATTGAAAAGTTTCATTATTCAACCATCATCAGGGGCAAAGGTTGCGAGGTGCACTGAGATTCGAGTTCCAAGTACCGAAGCTTCGGTTTCCATCATCGGTGAAAAAGAAATGGTTGTTACCTTTTACAATTTTATAGCGAATATTTAATTCTTAACTTCAATTGAAAGCACTTTGTATTACTGTTTCAGTAGCTTAGATTGCTGACCTGCCTTAGGGTAAGAACAGCGTGGAGCATGGGAAAATAAGCATATAGTACATGTATGAATGAATTCCTGAAATCAGCATTGTTATTGGGAAATCGTAAATTCCGCCATCGGGAATCCAATCGAAACGCTGCTTTTAGGAATGCTGTTCTTACTTTAAGTGCTGTAATGTCACTGTAATCTTATAGCATTCCATAGACGGAAAATAATTCTTTGAACGTTCCTGTTGTTTCAGAGAAGTAATTAACAGAACTATTATTTTACATGAGATATTTTATTATTAGTTTTTCATAACATTCTGCGACTGCACTCACCAGTAAACTTCTGCAAACATAAAATGGTTAATTTCCATCAATTATTCTCTGATAACATTATCCTGTCCAGTACATTTTCTTTTACTCAATAAGAAGTTTTAAAACGAGATGCTTGGTGAAAATGTGAAATGTATTATGTAAAAAATGGTTTATTGTCACCTTGCTAAAATTGTTTCTGTTGCAGACCAACAAAATCCGAGATTACAACCCTGGAGACATCATTGTGAAGTCCTGCGACCCAATTTGGAAGAATCTACTTCCGGAATTTATGAATAAGTGCTGCAGCAATTGTTTCAAGAGTGTATCTGGGATAACTCCATGCTCTCAATGTGGCACTGTTTCCTACTGTACAGTACAGTGCCAGCTAGAACACTGGGAAAGATGCCACAAGATAGAATGCACATCCCCTGCCTATCATTCCATATACGCTGACCTGGAATGGAGGAAGATGCTTCTGATTTTTAGCATGCATGCTACCCTTAAGGCAAACCCTTCCCTTATAATAAAGAGGTATGGAATGTACAATGGCTTCTCGAAGGGCATCAAGCACCTGAAATATGAAATGAAATCTTGGACCTTTGAACCTCACGTCCGAAATACCTGTGAGAAATTATCTGCATTGACGATAGGAGAATACGAAAATGCCAATTTGAATTACTTCCTTTTTTTGTATTATATCGTTAAAACCAAATCTTTACCCATCGTTGAAAATAAACTGCAATTGGGCCTCGCCATTTTTATCCAGAACACAGCTTTCAGCCACTCGTGTAAACCCACTGCCAACTTGGTCGTAAAAAATGGACGTCTCGAAGTAAGGGCCATTGCCCCTATTCGTAATAATGCAACACCCACACTTTCCTACATGTATCTGGGGGTTAATAGCTTGCGAATTCGTAGAAAACAATTATGGCAAGCTTATGGATTCAAATGCCATTGCTCAAAATGCACCGCTGAATCAAAAAGCAATGAAAAGACCCTACCCATCGAGTATATATATGCTAAGGTGGCGTGGGTGAAAGCGACTGTATACAACCTCATGGACGAAAATGCATTGTGGAAAGAGATCTATGATAGTCACCTTGAATATTTAGGGATGTTGAAACAATTATTCCACAAGTACGATGAGAACATTGTCATGCATTTGGCCAAAATTGCATACTATGCTGTGCTGCAAAATGAAGTGGATGATCTTCTGGTAGATTCCCTGAAGACGATGGCTCTCCATTACATCAATATATTCTCTGGTACCGATAGTGCTCTGTATAAGGAGTATTCAGACTTGCTTTCGCCATCTAAACCCCGTCTTTTACTACCCATTGTTAGACCATCTTAAATGACAATCTGTTTTTAATGTTTTTTATAATTTCCAAAAATGTGACTCTGGTAACGTTCTCCCCAAATTCCATCTTTTGAACTTCCCCGTTCTAAATTGGGATGTTAGGAATTTGGAGAGGTCGCCTACTCTATCGATTTTACTGTATATTCTGTGTAATTTTTACAGCAACTCTGCTTTGCAGTATTTTAACTCACTGCATTGTAGTCATTTTTCTAATAAACATTTTAAAAAAACGTTGGCTTGTTTTATTGTTTAAAGTGTTCTCATATTAAATTTATAGTGCTTTATTTAAAAAGATAACTTAATTAAACTAGGAGCGTGTAAAAATGGCAGCAATTTAACTGGTTTTTTAAATTTTCTTTGCCCTAATTTCGCTATAAAAGGACTTCTTGTGAACTTTAAAATTTTTGTTTGTTTATAAAGTTCACTTAACAGATACACTGTAGATATTATCGAAATTTGTGAAGACTATCAAAATCATTAATCTCTAATTTATATAACGAAATTATTTGAAGTACATGGACAACAAACGAAGGATGTGCAATTTAATACAATCTACTGCTTGAATTGACGATGCTTAAAATAAGAAATACAATGTATGATACCATTTAACTCCTAAGAATTTTAGAAAATGCAGTTCAAGACACCATTGTGTATGTACTTGCTTGGCACATAATTCACTGTTGTTTTTAGGAAGATATGTGTACAGTTGAGCGAGGGTCCCCTAGAACTCTAAATAAAAGTTAATCCTATTAGAATTGTAAAATTTGTTATTTATGTTGTAAATAGGAATTGGGATGATATGAGCAATTTCTAATTTTCGTTCCTACACTTTTATGAATTACCACAATAAGGAATTTTAATGTGTTTATGTTTATCTGACCTTTGCATCATTCTACTTCAAAGATAGAATAATTTGAGGGGATGGAAACCTTTTTTTTTTATGAAAAGAATATTCCACTGCATAAGCATACTGTACGTTTAGTCACTTACCTGTGTACCCCCAACTCACCTAACTTGGGACGACCTGTTCATTTAAAATCTACTGTTGATCGAAATATCGGGTCAAAGGTTGTGTCTGTGAAACTTTCAAAGTTGGGGACAAAAATTCGGTAAGGAATTATCTGTTTTAATTTTGAAATTGTTGAGGACTGTTATGCCAATCAAAAATGTTTAAAATACTCTGAATTACGTTTATTTCCAAGGCTGTATTGCTCACTGTTTGATAGAATTATAAATTTAAAGCTTATAATCAATAATCATAACAGTTTAAATAATTATATCAAATGTAAACCTTGAGTATCTTAATGACTTAGATTGAGAAGCAAGCTCCTTCAACTTCAAACTTTTAGGAAATGGTAGTTCTAATCTGTGTATTTTATCGAAAACAATCATATTCAAAACACTACTGTTTGAATTGAAAAACATTAATTTTTTTAATGTACAAGTTATACATATAGATACAAGTAAATCACAAAGAAAAATGCAGTTCTCGACTGATGTACTATATATTATCTTTTTGTCAAAATTCCAAAAACTGCTAACTCTTCATATGCATGTGCAAGTAGTTACAATGGAGACCTTTCCCAAGTTTTCAATGAAACAACATGATTCAAGACTCATTGATGCAACTTTTGTTTGTAAATTAAGTTAATGATTTGTAATGTGAACTCCAGAATCTAAACCCAAACATTTGCTCTTATTTCAGGTGTTGAAGTACTTTGAAAGCAATGAACAACAAGTCCTACAGTACCGGTGAAGTGATAGTTGAATACTGCGATGCCTTTTTCAAAGTCCTCCATTCCAGCCAAGTGAGCATCCGTTGCAACACGTGTTTCCGTAAAAATCTAGAGCTAATAGACTGTCCAGCTTGCCATAAGGTACGTTATTGTGACGACAACTGCAAGCTACTAGACTGGAGAAATGGTCACAGCCTGGAGTGCAACTCCGAAAGCCTCCGGACATCCCTTCAAATCTTAGATCCAGATATCAAAACTATATTATTCCGCCTGTATGCTTTTGTAAAGAGGAATCCCCAGCTGGCTACTAAAAGCTACACCATGTACGATGGCAGTACCCGTTGCTTCAATGATCTGATATCCAATGAGTCCGAATGGCGGAAAGAACTTCACATTCTCACCATCTGCCAGGAGCTGGTGCAGAACATGAAGACTGAAGATTCAGACATGGAAATTAACTACTTGATCCACTTGTACGGCATCTTTAAGACCAATTCCATAAAGATCTACGAAGACGGCGAACTGGTGGGTAATGGCATTTACATCCAGTGTACCTGTTTTGAGCACTCTTGTAAACCAACTGCAAACTGCCTGATAAAGGATTTCAAAGTTGAAATTCGAGCCATGATCCCCATTGCACAAGGCGTGGCGCCTTTGATTTCCTACTACGACCTGAGTAATCATCCGGACACCAAGGGTCGTCGGAAGATCCTCAAGGAGAATTACAAATTCGACTGTGAATGCGATAAATGTTGTGCCGAAGAATTCAATGAGTTTGATTATGAAAGGGTCCAAGTGCTAAGCACGAGAATGAAAACCTTGTTTAGGAGTGATGTTATTGCAACTGATTTGTATTGGGCGGAGATTGTGCAAGTGCACAGGGAGCTTCTGAAAATGCTAAGACAACTTTTCAACGAATTTGACACGATTGTTACAACTTATTTGGTTGACTTTTACAATTTTGCAAAAAAAATGAAAGCTGATGGAAGCATAATCACGTCTCTGCAGAGCTTATCTCTTGGACATGTAGCTGTAACTCATGGAATCCAGAGTGATCTTTTTGCCTCATTTGCTAATGATGACTAAATGCAACGTACTGATCGGTTTACAATATACATTTGAAATAAGATTTATCTGATTGTCTGTTAAAAATCGAGTTCAAAAGCATCCCATCTTTGCTTGGCATCTTTGGTTGCAATACTGAAGCATCCTTGCTTCAGACGAGCATGCATCTTGTCTTGATATGTTGTTTTGCAATGTTAATTATCAACTTATTCTGATGCTCTTTTTGTAACAAAATTTAAATGTTTAATGGCAGTCTTGTAGCTTTTCATTGTTTTTTGATGAGTTTATGCCATGAATTTAGATATATCAACTTGATGAACGTGAAGTTGTTATAAAATATTGTTGTCTAGTGTATCATTATTTTTAGCTGCTAAGCTTATGAGATACATGTAATTGTATAACTGTTTACTAATATCTGTTAATTTTGTAACTTTTTTCTTATAAACCTTTTAAGAATAGTTAGAGCGGTAATAATAACTTCATGAGTAAACTTTGTGCATATTTTTGAGACGTTTATCTGTTCTACAATTCGTCATTCTACATGTCATTATCAATTCTAATAAAATTGAACAGCAATGATAAAAATTACCACGTCTATAGATGTTGATTTCTTTTAGGAACTAAAGGAGGGAAATTTAAATAAACTTTTCACATGCTAATTAGAAGGAAATTTGAATGGTTCTAAATACATGTATAAAAACTTAAATTTTCTCGTGGGTGTATTTTTCATATTTCATAATTATATATCGACCTTTATACATGTATAAAACTACATGTATTATTAGATTTATACTGGTATACAACAAGACAATGAGAAAGACATAAGACCCAGTTCAATTATTGGTTAGATTGATAAGTTTTGGACCGGAACTTGTCAAATATTGACCATGCCCTCTAAATTGGGGGTTGTTTAGTTAAGATTGTGATCGGTAATTCCCAATTGCAGTAATAAGCTACATTAGTTAGTGCTGATGCCGACAGCTTTGCTTGAAAAGGTCCTTGTATGATGACGAGCCTGCTTGAAATGTAAATTTAAGTTAACAAGGTAAAGAGCATTGTTTATTTTATTATGTTAACACTTAACATTTATCATTTTACTTATCACTAACTAGTTAATTATATAAGGTAATATATCATAGAATGATTGCGAATTTTGCATCATAAATTAAAGAACGACCACTTGAAGAATGTAAAAAAATGGAATGATCATAGTTATTACAGCATGATAAAGAAATAGAATGAGTTAGTGGAATTGCTGCAGAACATATGAATAATTGTAGTCGTCATTTTCAGTTAGCATTAATTATAGGCAACATTTTCATGAACATAGAGCAAAAAAAATCTCAAAAGCATTTTTAAAGACAAGTACGTACTAAGTATATACTGTACATTATATCGCATGGGGTGAGGTTGATATCGTAAAATAAAAACCTCAGCAGGAATTTACAATCGGAAGGAACTATGACCTTTTTTTTAGAAAATGTTTTTTTAATTAATCAATTTGACCCTGATCAGCAGGTTAATGACCTATACATTGACCTTTATTGCGAGAGAATTTGTTTATTGGAAAGTGTCTGAATTATTCTACATGGCTAATAGTAATTTATTAAAAAAAATTTGCATTTGGTATTTCACTTGAGTTGTCCTCATTCGAAACTGTCGTATTCAAATTAAGATTTCTATCGGTGTACCCCATTGTCAACTTAAATTGAGATGGCCCATGTCTATAAAAGACCGTGTTTAATTCCAAAGCAGGTCAAAGGTTGTGCGGTAAGGAAGAACCTCGTTTAAACGGTATCAGTTTCGAAGTTGCATCGCCCATTTGCGGTAAAGCATTAAAATATTTTCTTTGTCATTTATCTTGTTGAAAATTAATTTCATGAAGTTTGTATTGTCTTGTTGAAATTTTTGCCAATTATTCATGGAAATTCTGATTTCCACTATGTAAATTTATCATTTTGACTTATTGTAAATTCAATGGCAGCTACATGTGTTTTGTTTTATCAAATCTTATAGCTCTACAATGCAATTTATAAGGGTAAAAATAGCGTGAAGCATGGGCGAACAAGCATAGGAATGAATTCCTGATATCAGCGTTTTGATTGGGGAATTTGAAATTTCCGCATCAGGAATCTAATCGAAAAGCTGATTTCAGGAATTCATTCTTATGCCTGTTCTCCCATGCTTCACGCTAATTTCACTCTTTAGTCGTTTGAAATGCATCTTTATATTAACATGACATGCATTAGTAAGTGTTATTTTAATGACAAATAATACAGTTATTATATTAAATTTGTGTAATTTTTATTTTGATTTTAAAAACAGTTTTTGCCGTTTTCGTTGCAGATATTAACAGATTTTCCAGCAATGACGTTTGCCTATATTCCCGGTGACATCATAGTGCCATCCTGCGATGCCATTTTCAAAGTCCTAAATTTAGAATGTCAATCCAAATACTGCAACTACTGCTTCAAAAAGACAAGCAATTTGCTGCAGTGCAGCAATTGCAAGGTAGTGAGATGGTGCAGTGAAAAATGTCACAAACAGGATTATGATACTGGACACTATTTGGAGTGTGCTTCCAAATGCTTCGCCTATTGCAGAGAAAGTTGGGCGAATGAAATTCAAGTGCCCTTGTTTCGTCTGTATGCATGGCTCAAAGCTAATGAAGCCATGAAAGCTACAGAATACCCCATGTACGACGGAACAACTCGAAGGTTTTCAGACATGCGTTCCAACGCGAATCTTTGGGCATGTGATCCTAACATCCAGCACATATGTGCTGACCTTGTCCGGCATTTGAGGAATGAAGACAGGAATGTAAAAATAAGTGACTTTATCAAATTCTACGGCATCCTCATGACGAACTCGATTGAGATCAGGGATGATGAGAAACCAATTGGCCAGGGCATTTACATCCAGTTGTCTCCATTTGACCACTCCTGTAAACCCACTGCAACGTGCTCTATAAAGGATGGAGAATTAGAGATTCTTAGCCATGTCTTTATTCCCAAAGGCGAGGCTCCACTCATTTCTTACGTGGACTTGAAAGGAAATGTTGACACTAATAACCACCAGGAATTTTTAATGAACAAGTACAAATTTCGGTGTTTTTGCTCCGATGATTGTAGTGTCGAGTATGGTATTCTTCCCTCTGATTACAGCAGGTTGAACAGGCTGAGTTCCACCATGTCTTGGCTGAAATGGACCAATGGTACGATTCCCTTTGCATGGGATAACATCATAAAAATGCACCAAGAACTTATTTGCATGCTTCAGGCGCTGCACGAGCAATCCGGTATACAGATTATAAATCAGTTAATGGATTTTGCGGATCTTGCAATGAAGATGGGGATGGACAGTGACACATTCGTCCCACTCTACCAGAAGGCCTATGACACTCTTGTTGAAACTTCGACAACAACTAAGATCCACGATGCCAAGTTGGAAAACTTTTTTTCAAGTCGGCCTTTTTTACAAATGCAATTGTTTAAAAATACTCAAAATGAATTAATTGCGAAGAAGTTAATAATGCAAGATGCTGACAATAGTTTTAATTCTGAATCTAGTAAGTTTTAAAATGTAGCAAATTCTGTGCCCTAGCAATTTGTCAGATGCCATGACGTGTGCATTTTTATCCTTCCTGATTGTCTGATTTGGTGTGATGGATTGGAATAAAATTACAATTGCCATTTTATTGAACATTGTAATTATGGAAAATAGTGCTGAAACTACATAGTCAATTCGATATTAGCTGCGATTTTGGAGAAATTTCTCAAAGAAAGGTTTGGTAATCTGACAACTATCCCCAGAAAACAGCTGTATCATTTTGTTCCAGTACATTGCACTCATGTTTTTTTTTCCTATTCAGTTTCACATGATGGAATTAATACGATGGTATGCTAACCTGAAATGTTATCAATTTTGTCTTGTACGTGCACATTTATGAAAGTGTTCTGTTTAATGACATTATCGGCAGTAAAAATGGTTACCCTGCTACTGGCATACCTGAACAGCAAATACTAGTATTCTGCCTGTACTGGTAGATGTCACTTTCAGAATGGAATTGTCCTAATTTACCTCAACTTTGTGTCTGTACACTGCCGTTTTAAATATTGTAGTTTTGCAAATGTAATTGCATTTTAATCGAGTTTCAATAAACATTTTAAGAAAAAAAAAACTTATTTCATAGCCATAATTACTGATATACATGTACTATAGTTAAATGTACTTCACACAAGGGTATGGATTGTGGCAAGTCAAGATTTCAAAAGTTGGTACTGTATATGGTACTTGTTTTATTTTCTAATAAAATAAGTCTTCTTGTTTGGGAAATTTCGAAACTTCTTCCAATCGGGGAACTACCAAAGTAAAGCATGATCTACATTTTAATTTACGTTACACGTAAAATTTTATACATACTGCAGATTGTGTGTAATAATTCTAAACAATCAATAAAAACTTGAAACATGTTGATCATATAACACCTTCTTCACACCGACCAAATCAAGTGCACTGATGTATATCAAGTCTTGATTGAGTTGCGCGAATCCAATCAAGTTGTCTGCTCCACTTGATGTGGATCAAGCTTTCTGTCGTCTGCACCTCGTTTCAAAGTGGCTTCACTTTTATAGTGTGTATGTTGTCCTCCATCTTGAAATGTACACTGAAATGGTGTTCAACTTTTAGGGCGCCCTGTATACTATGGTCACGTGACCCGTTTAACTGAGTTCGAAAGTGTGAATTAACACGCAAAAGTTTTGCTTGATTTACATCAACGTCGGTGAGAATAAGGTGTTAGGTCTTTAAAAAGTTTTTGGACGACCTTGAAAAGTATAGAAACTGATGTCATAATCATTTATGTCACAAGTTTAGGCAATATAACTTATGTAACATTACTATTGTGACCTTTTGTGTCTAACTAGTCCTTCAAAGCAGTTAATTAGCAATCATTTTATTATATTTTATTTTTGATAACATTCTGGTTGTGATTTTTGACGATTTCAACAAAGAGACACTGCACCACCACATTCCGATTTTAGACGACATAAGCTGTACATTAATTTTTTTTAAAATATCAAGTCCAGGTTTAATACCTCGTGCAATTGCTGTACTACAGTGTACTACAGTTTGAACTACAGAATAAGGTGCAGAAATTGAGTGGTTTACAAGAGCCAGTTTAAAAAAATGCAGTTCCATACAATTACAAAACTGCAATAAACTTGTCAAAAGGAAATCTAGTACATGTAGATATCTTTTTTCGCTATAAAACCATTCCTTTAAACAGAAGCTACGAAATGAATGCCACCATTCAACAAGGTGCCATCATCGTGAATTACTGCAAGTCCTTTTTCAGGGTCTTGAACAAGGAACACAGAATCACAAGGTGCAATTACTGCATGCAGAAGTCAGGTAAAATGCAACTTTGCTTAACGTGTCGATTAGTGTGCTATTGCGGCCCATCTTGTCAGCAATACGATATGTTAAGAGGCCATTCTCTGGAGTGCACATCTGCTTGTTTTCGTCACTGCCTTGACAGCTGGGCAAGTGATGAACAACTGAAGATTTACCTGTTGTACATCTCTCTAAAGGCCAATCCCGAACTGAGTACCAAACCATATGCCATGTATGATGGCTCGACACGCAGTTTCAACAATCTCATGTCCCACGAGAATCAATGGTCAAATTGCGCTCACACCCTGCTCTTATGCCAGGATTTGAAGGACCATTTGCAAGAAGAAGACCGCAGTGTACCTATAGACTACCTCATCCGTTTGCACGGCATCATAAAAACCAATGCAATACAGGTGAAAAAGGATAAAGAAATCATTGGCATTGCCATTTACATGGAGGCCACAATATTCGAACATTCGTGTGCCCCCACGGCCCTTGTCGTCATTCTGGATGATTTTATACAAATCCGTTGCATAAAAACCCTTTTCTTAAACCAGGCTCCAAAGATCAGTTACCTGAACGAGTTTGAATGGATTTCCTTCAATGAACGTCAAAAAATCCTCATGTCTGAGTACAATTTTAAATGTACATGCGATAGGTGTACCATAGAGAAGGAAGGTTTTTCCAATTTCAAAACGTTAATTGAATTGCGCTCCACCTTAAATGCAATCATGAACGGCGTATCGAGAGTGAATTATACTGGGCACGATATAAAACATATGAACACTGAATTTCTCAAAATGGCACGAGTATTGTTTAATGAATATGACCCACGTATTACCGAGCATTTGCTTCTTTCAGCTAACTTTGCTAAACGTAGGTGCTCACCTGCAAATAAAGAAAAAATTATCACGATTTGTAAAGTTGCCTACATGCATGCCGAGATTACGTATGGGAAGGACAGCTCTACTTACAGCAAATGGAAAGGGCTATTTGATGGATTATAAACTTATTTTTAAGGATTATTTTATGCTCATAACCGAGTTTTTCTCAGGGGCTGAAGACACTTATTTAATTGTTACATGTCGTTCAGTTACAATGTTATACTTATTATCAAAATGTGCTCTTTTATCATTATTGCTATAATCGCCTTTCAAATGTTCTTGTCATTCTCTTATTATCAAAATTGTCATTTGCTTTACAACAAGTTCTTGTTGCTTTCATGCATGTTTATTGTAGAAATTATTCATGCATTTTTTACTATATATGTACATAAACTTTTAAACTTAAACTTTTATGCTTACATATCCGACTTTTTTTCTCAGTGATTGATAGCCTTGTTTTTTAATTAATAATTGTCGTTCGTTTACAATTAGTTATTCGTATATTGTTAATACTGCTAATGGCTTTACAATATGTTCTGTTGGTATTAAATTGATTTAGTTAGATGATTTGTTTTTTTAATATTTATTTTTAGTATTTTATTAGTATAAAATTAGTATTCGTTTAACGATAACTAAAATACCGGGAAATTAAGAAGAGAAGGATTTCAATGTGTTGCAGCATATATGTATAATTTTTATTTTAAAATGACCTTATATGGAGAACCACATTCGATTAGTCTGGTAACAAAAACGTAACTGCATGCATATAAATCGTCCAGTGTAATTTTAATTGGAATAACTTAAGCATACACATACTGCACTTCACGAATAGGTCCTACATTATTTGATTGTATACTTTGGATAATCTAATGTATATACATGTGTACATGTAGGTAACAAGTATAGGCCACTGCATTATACATGTATAACTATACATTAATGTATATTGTGCATGAAATAAATAACTGCTAGTCTAGCCTGTTTAGAAATGTTTTAATGGTAAATATTGCTAATTGATAAATGTTTCAGGCTGGAATTGATAGGTTTATATGGTGTGGAAAATGTTACCAAATTTTTTATTTGCTTTTTTTGGGGTGTGTTATAGTCATCACACTTCGAGGATTCGAACCTCTGAACTTACTAGCATATAATCATAAGTGATCCCATATAAGGAACTTTGGTAGTTTGGAACATGTCCCAGTGCAGAAGGATTTTGAGTCAACGTCTTTTGTAAAATCATTCCATCCAATCTCTGATAAGGGGATTAGAATCGTGTTAACTTGAAGCTCCAAATTGTCAATGGTGAATTTGCAATTGTTTTCGAAATTATTTTTTTTTGGAATGTTATAAAGTCATCACGATTCCGTCAAGAAATAATGCCAATTATCAAGAGATTTAATTTATCGAAAGGGATTCTATTTATTAGAGGGATTGAGCACGCCTCCCTTATTGCTCCCTTAATGCTAACCACATTGGCAGCACTGTATGTTTTTCCAATGCGTTCTCGTTAAGGTAAATCAGTTGACGGGGCATTAAAGGAGGCGTGCTCAATCCCTCTATTATCAATATTAGCAGCAAGTCGTCCATTTTTTTATAGAGGGCACCACATCATGCACTTTATAACAATTACGTCGAGTGGTGGCGCAATGATTGTTTTGGTAACAAATATAAGTAGCTTCACGTGATCCATATTCAGAACATTTTATGAAATCATCCAGTAAACTACATAATAACCGAGTAAGTATTTATTTGTGTAGCAGTCAAGCAGATGTTTTTCATGTATTTTAGTTGTTATATTACATTTTGTTTTTTACCATATTTTCATTAGTTGCTGTCTGATATTTGGGTAATTTTTATTGAATTTAAACATTAAAAAATTAAGAGGGAATTTAAAAAATTGATCCATTACCTTGATGGCTGAACATTCTTGAGACTGGAATGCCATTCTATGCGTATGGCCTTGCTATGACATACCATCAAATTTCTTTTTCTAAATGATTGTTTAAATAAAAACAAAATTATAACAAATAACAGACGTCTTCATAAGACTAAAATTATGTAGCAACTAATTAGAACTAAATAATGTAGAAAATGTGACAAAATTAAAAGACGATTTCTACAACTTGAATAATGTATAAATACGCCAAGGGAGTTTTTATTTATGCAAATGCTTCGTTCCTTTGCAGAACCATTCGATTAAAAAAAATATATAGTAAAATGACTGAAATCGCCTATTTTCCTGGTCAAGTCATCGTGGACTGTAGCGAGCCCTTTTTCAAAGGCCTGTACATGGAGCACAAAAGTACACGCTGCTATTACTGTTTTACCATGACAAATGAACTGAAGCCATGCTATTTTTGCGGATTAGTGATGTATTGCTCAAAAAAGTGCATGGAACACGATTACGCAAGTGGCCACTATTTGGAGTGCAAATCCGAATTTTTCCTTCGCTACAATCAAGGCTATGCGAGTGATATTCAGGGGACGATATTTCGACTGCACAATTTTATCAAGGCTAATCCTCTGCTAAAATGCAAACCTTACTTCATGTACGATGGCTCGATCCGTAATTTCAATAGCGTATTATTCAGCGAGAAAGACGTGTTCCTGGAAAACATTCTTGAATTGCAGAATCTGAAGGATCAATTGCATTTGGAAAACGATGATGTCACTTTGGTGCATCTCTTACGTTTGCACGGAATTTTTCGAAAACATGCGAAAGTAATCTGGAAACAGGAGCATTGTGTAGGATATGCATTTTACATGGAGAACACCATTTTCGAACACTCTTGCAAGCCAACTGCATTTAGCATCATGAAGAATGGCAGCATTCAAATCCGTGCCTTGACACCCCTTCTAAAAGGTGTGCCACCAACCCTCAGCTACATGCAGCCTTTTGAATATTTTTCCATAGGTGAACGTCAGGAAATTTTGGCTTCATCTTACAATTTAAATTGCTATTGCGAGAGGTGTACGTTGGAGATGAATGGCAATATTGATATGCAGATGTTGAATACAATGCGCTCTACATTAACCCAAATGATCAGATGCTATCCGTACGTGACACTTACTACGAGCGATATCTACAACTTGTATACTAATATTCTCAACATGTTAAAAATGTTGTTCCACGAATATGATCCTCGTATTACAAACCTTGTACTCCAATTCACTAACTTTGCCAGTCGTCTGAACTTGCCTACTGAATTTTTTTGGCATTTATGTTCAGAAGCTCAGCAACATGTCTTTATTACTTTTGGGAAAGATAGCGACATTTATAAAAAGCACTTTATGTCAGTGGCTACGTTTAATGTAAATTAAGGTTATTTTATGTTTTATTATCAAAATTTCGTGTGATTTTTGAGAATGTTTTTATTGATTTTTTAACTGTTATATGGTGTTTCCAACTGTTTCTGGAACTACCTGCCATGGATTGGGGTTATTGTAACGTTTTTACGATTAGTTTGTTGCCCTGAAATATTGCCAATTTTAAGGGATTTGAAAGTGCATGTAATGGTAATATTTTAACTCGTTTGATTTTATCAAGGGCTAATCTCATTTCTTATTTATTAACTTAAATATTAAAACCAGAATGTTCATAAAGATATTCGTAAAACTGAGGAATATGATTGCAGTAGTAACCTATATACAATATTCTAGAACAGATTCATTAATTTTCTGTTTTTAAAAAATATACGAGATAAAAGTGGAAGGTGAATGGAAATCTTTTATGATATTCTTGTTTTCTGATAAACAAATAATTTTAGAGCCAAAGTCGGTTTGTTTTACTTTTTTGAAGCATGGTTTGCATTGTATTTTTAAAAGATGGCGTTTTTATAATAAAATTTTAATGGTGGATTTTCGTTAAGTAATAAAATGGTTTGTGCAATTTTTTTTCATTTGTCAGCGATTATAAAAATTTAGTCGCAGCAAGACTGCATGTACATGTAAAATATGTTCCTGGTAAAAATGGCAACTTTAAAATAATATTTTACAAAGGGCACCACGTCACTTAAATTGCAATTTTACCGGTTTTTCTATAAGTAGCAGAAATTGTATAATAATTTTATATCGATTAGGAACTGCATTGCTTGTTTTTAATTTATTTTTAAATTATAGATATGATATTCCAAGTATCTTTCACTTTAGTTTTAAGAAAAGTAATTTGTATCTGGCCTAATATTTTTGCATTGCTGACCTATACATGTAGAACAAGACTGAAACATCAGATTTAGTATCAAATAACTCATTTCGTAGGTCCTAATAGAGGTAAAAGAAATTTTAGTTGTGGTTTGGACCATCAAGCAGTATATGTAGGATTTAATCAAATCCGGTTTCACTTTTAAGTACCATTATGAATTTTAAAAATACAATACTGCACTAAGCCGTAACGGTTTTTGTTGCAAGGACAAAGACCGTTCAGTTTGAATCTGGGACTTTAGTTTGTAGGACACATTCCGGAAAAAACCCAAATACATTAAAAGTAATTAAGGGTTGATGTAGGCTGAAGCAGCCTAAGGGCCCCTAAAGCAGGGACCATCAATGACATTAATAGAAAATCCGTGGAGCAGGATTTGTAGCCGATGCCGGATTAAGCCATTAGACCAAATACCAATATAGAGGTCACGTACGCTACAGTTTTAAAGCACTGAAATGAATCATGGCAGGAGCAACTAATTAGCTTAGTATCCCCGCTACTGGTAGAAAGTTCTGCATAGTCTATCCATCTTACATTCTTGGTAGACAGTCTTCTGCCTTCAGTCCTTCACCAAGAGTGGTACAACTGCCGTTTTCAGGAATTTAACCGGATATATCAGCAAGCACATGCTTGGATTCGCCAATTTTGCTACAGGTCTGAATTTTTGGATAAAGAAGTTGTTCTGAGGTTAGTAGGCCTATATATATTTTATTATACATGTACAAAAGCTCTAGTTCAACATTGGCATGCTGTATATGAATTATTTTTACATGAATTAAATATGGACCTAAACCCATGTGAATTAAGCTGTTTTCAATCGAGCAATTGAAATTTGAGTCTTATTCTCGAGATTTCCCTTGACTTTTAAAATTATATTGTACTCGTTTTATAGTATTTAAGGCTTAACAATTCCTTTCTTATTCCCTGCATTTCTTTGTTAATTTTACGTTGCTTTCAAATATGGTCAATCGCATGAATTCGCTTTGTGGATGCCAAAATGACTGAAATTTATTTTACATGCGCATTTATAGTGCAATATTTTTACTTTTAAACGTTGCTGTCGAAGGATAATCGTCAATCCTTTTACTAAGGGGACTATAACAGCGTATAGTCTAAAGATACGTAAGATGAGACTGCATGCTTGATGAGACGTTCGGTACTGCACATGCGCAGTACCGAACGTACACGGCTAAAAAGGAATCGTGAACGACATGTCAGACGCTCCTATCGTATACACGATGACGATTTATCATGGGAAACGATTGCAGTCATCGTATTATCAAACAATAGAGGGATTGCGCACGCCTCCCTTAACGCCCCGTCAACTGATTTACCTTAACGATAACGCATTGGAAAAACATACAGTGCTGTCAATGTGGTTAGCATTAAGGGAGCAATTGAGTGATTAAGCACGCCTCCTTTATTGCCCCGTCAACTGATTTACCTTAACGAGAATGCATTGGAAAAACATACAGTGCTGTCAATGTGGTTAGCATTAAGGGACCCGCGCATGCGTCCTTTAGTTTTCCTAAACGGAATCGTAAACAAAGAGTATTTTTTACGTGCTGCTATATCTCCCTAATTTCTCTTGCATCTAAAGGTGAATAAAACATTCACTTTACCACACATTTTTGTTAAATTGTGCAGATGGCCCATGCGTAGCTCGCGTACATTTCCTATATAATCCTTATTTTGGCCAACTATATGATAAAAAAAAACGATTGTTTGGAATTTAACTAAATATCGTTGATATTGGTTTAAGCATCAACACATTGGACAATTAACACTTTGAATTATCCTGTCGCAATAATTTTTGTTATTACTAAAAAAAATATGTGGAAGTGTTGTTGAACACTTATTTTTTTAAAAAAAATCTCGAATAAGGAGACAATTTTTACGTTGCAGGTTAAATCGATTAAAAAAAAAGCGGCAGGATGACAAACATCGTCTATATTCCAGGTAACATAATCGCCGAATACAGCAAACCCTTCTTCAAATTCCTGGACAGGGCACAAAGTCAAAGAAGATGCAATTTCTGCATGAAAAAATTAGAAGTCCTACAACCGTGTGGTTCGTGTGGACTAGTCAGCTATTGCACCCCGATTTGCCAGATAAACGATCACAAATTGATCCATTTTCTGGAGTGTAAATCCGCATGTTTTCGCTACTGTCACAAAAGTCCCATGATGGAAATTCTGGTGGCAATATATCGTTTCTACGCCCTTTTGAAAGCCCATCCTGAGTTGTGGACCAAGCCATACACCATGTTTGATGGCTCAGTATTCAACTTTGACCAGCTGATGTTCTATACGAAACCATGGCCCTTGAGCAGGAGTTTGAATGAAGAATTCGAGGAGTTAACTGAGAAATTGCGGGAGGAAGATGGTAAAGTTACTATAGGTTATCTCATCCGTTTGCGAAGCATTTTCCTAACCTATGCTAACAAGATCCAGAAGGATGGGGAGATAGTCGGCTGTGTTTTTTACATGCAAGCTATGGCTTTCGGTCACTCTTGCAGGCCCTCGACCATTGTTGTTACAAACGATGAAAGCCTCCAATTCCGCGCCTTGACCCCCATTTACAAAGGGGTGCTGCCGAAGATTAACTTCTTGGACATGTTGGAATGCTATCCCCTGGAGCAACGGACTTTCATCCTGTCGACCAACTTCAACATTCATTGTCAATGCGAACTGTGTTTTTTGGATAGGCATTATAATTTCGATTATCCTAGATTGAATACTTTGTTAAAGACCATGAATGATATCATGGCTGGAGGCCCTACATTTCTATACAGTTCATGGGATTCTATCTATGGCTTACACATGGAGTTGATTATGTTGTTAAGACTGATAATTCGTGAATTTGACCCTCGCATCAGCAAGTGCATGCTCGATTTTGCCAATTACATTCGAGGTCTGAACATACATGTTGATGAAGAAATTGTGGCGAGAATAGTTTTCATAGCCCAATTTCATGTCCGTATTACGTTTGGGATAAACAGCGATTTTTACAAAAACAATTTCTTGAGTTAAGGACTTTTGTGAATTAGGCTATTTTCAGTTGTTTGAATGAAATGCTATAGTCCTATTCTCGAGATTGTACTTTTCTTGGAAAATGTTTTATGGATTTCAAAGTTACGATTTACAGTATTAAGGTGCCAAAATCAATAATATACATGTAACTCAAATATTAAAAATTCTCAGCAAGATATTCCACTAAGGGTTTAAACAGGGTAAAGCATGGATCATGGCCTTGAATGGCGGGAATTTTCGATTGCTAAATCGAAAGGCTGCATTTCAAAGCCATGCCTATGCTCATGCTATTTTTACCCTAACCAAAAGTAACCTGAAATGTATGTCTATGTTAGTTTTTTGTAATCCATTTTTTGTTTTTGCAATAAAGAAATACAAATGGAAGATGATTGTGATTTTTACATGTTTTAGTACGGTACCGAATGGTATGTCTCATATTCAGCTTGTTTTAAGTTTTTTTTAAATGGTTTGAAAATAGCACTACAGTGTGTATGCTAACTTTAAAATTAACTTATATTTACAATAGAGGGCAACACATCATTTTTTATGTTGCATCACAATAATAGCATACTGTAATAATAAAGGGATTGATCACGCCTCCGGGCCTCCCTTAATGCTAACCACATGCATTGACAGCACTGTATGTTTTTCCAATGCGTTCTCGTTAAGGTAAATCAGTTGACGGGGCATTAAGGGAGGCGTTGCTCAATCCCTCTAATATTACAGATAACAACAACAGTAGATGTGTTTGCACCATAGTAATCCGTGCTATATATGTTTGATTTACATGTATACATGTAGTATAAATTTGAGTAAGTTTTTAATTTTTTAATGTACTTTAGGTGAGCGTAAAAACATGTATGTACATGTATATGTTTTTCATATTAGTGCAGGCCGGTTTAAGCTCAATTGGTCCAATATTTACAACAATTATAAAAATTGCATATCAAAAGCTTAAAACATGTCTTTCATTTCTCTTTATGATAAATTATGCAAATAAGTTGACTTACATGTATCTTTGAGTACATTTCGTAATTTTGGACTATATACATGTATATTAAACCACCGTATTCACTCGTGTTACACGAGTCTTGAATTTCATGCTAATATCGAAACAGCAAAAAAAATTCCACCAAAGACATTTTGTACTCTCTTACCTTAGCCTAAAGCTACAAAGTATACTTGTACTAGTATGTGTTAATTAAAAATGTCTCGTTTCTTTACAGGACCGATCGATTTTCAACAAAAAAAGCAGTATAGGACAATGACGAACATTGACTATTACCCTGGCATCGTCATCGCCGAATACACCAATCCATTTTTTCAAACTCTGAACATGGATCACAGCAAAACAAGGTGCAATTACTGCATGAACAAGTCAGATTTTCTACTGCTGTGTCTCTCGTGCAAATTAGTAGGCTATTGCAGCCCTATTTGCCAGGTGAACGATTACATAGCAAGTCACTCTTTGGAATGTGGATCCAATTGTTTTCGTCACTGTCTTCAAAGCCCTTGGATGAGAGTGTTGGTGTCAACATATCGTTTTTACGCCCTTCTGAAAAGCAATCCTGAGTTTAAAACCATGCCATTCACCATGTACGATGGCTCTGAACGCACCTTGAACTGCATGTTGTCACACACGAGTTCTGTGTGCGAAGACATCTATCCAGTTTTCAATGATCTGACTGAACAATTGTATAAAGAAGACTGCGAAGTCACCGTCTATTATCTAGTCCGCTTGTTTAACCTTCTGAAACGCTATTCATACAAGATCTTTAAAGATGGTGAATTCGCTGGCTATGCCCTTTACTTGGAGACCACCATTTTTCAACATTCGTGCAAGCCCAATACCATTATGGTAACAACTGATGAGAAGATCCAATTCCGCGCCTTGGCAAGGATTCCAGAAGGGGAGCTACCAAAAATCAACTTTATAGAAATAAAGGAATGTTACACACTGATGGAACGTCGGGAAAAACTGGCAACTTTGAATATACAATGTCAATGTGAGAGGTGTCTTATGGAAATGAATTCTAATTTCGATTACACTAAGATAAATTATTTGTTCAAGGAATTGAAATACATCATGGGAGGAAGTCATGCATCCATGCAACTTTCTTGGGAATGCATTTTTAGCATGCATAAAATGTTTCTACAGATGTTACGAATGCTATTTCATGAATTTGACTCACATATTACAGTTCACATGGACGATTTCTACAAATTTATAAAAAAATTTAATATGGACTATAAAATAGCGATGAAGTTACGTCTTGAAGCTCGATGGCATGTGTTTATTACGTTTGGGCGTAACAATCCACTTTATAAAAATAACTTCTTAGGGACTTCTGTAAATTAAATAATTTTCAGACGTTGTTATTAGCTTTATAATTCTATAGATGAGTAATATTTTTTTATTAGTTCGTTTATGGTAAATTATTACAATTAGTATTTTTCTCTGTAAATTTGCAAATTAGGAAGGAATGACAATGGCGAAATGTTTCCTATTTGTTCGCAACTGTGGATGCGAATTCTTGTATATATGGCAATATTTTCACTTTTTAAATTATGTTATCAAAAACTAATTGTATTTTGTTTGTATATAAAATAAGAAAATCACAAATGTGGAAAATGGCCTTCTGAATTTTTATTTTATGTATAGTTTATTATTAGGTTTATAGGAGACCCGGGGGTTTATTAGAGACCCTGGGTTATAGGAGACCTGGTGTTTATTAGAGGCCCGGGGTTTAATGGAGACCCGGGGTTTATTAGAGATCCGGGTCTCTAATAAACCCCGGGTCTGTATAGTATTTAAAAATGGCAACTGCTCATTAAAACATTTTCAAGATAATTTCAAATATACGTTTTAATTAATTAAACAAATCCATTTTAATGTGTTTTTTTAGAAACATTTTACTTTTTTCAAGTGCGTTTGCGAGCAAGAAACAAATAATAAAAAAACAGGTACGAACTGTCCAAATTAACCTTTGGCCCGTTAATAAATGTAGCCAATAATAATCCACATGTGAATGCAGAATACAATATCATGAAATATTTCATACCCCATCACAACCCTAAATTGGAAGATTCCGTTCAGGTAAATTAAAGCTGTGCTACATGTTAATGTAATGTAGGTCAGAGCTAGGTTGTGTTGTGCATGGAATAATTTTAATATTCTGCTTTACATTACAAATTTACTTCGAAATGGTAAGCAACTTGTTTTAATGCTGTTTTTTCCAGTATTTTAATGAATATCATAAGATTCTAAAACATTGATAAGACAGTTGTGAGCCAAACTACTAAAGTCTTCAGAATTCCCTTAATGGCATTCCAAAAAAAAAAAACCACAGAATTTTCATACATTGCTATCGTTGCAGGATTTGAATGCAACTCTCCAGACCACTTCATATTTTCCTGGAGACATTATAGTTCAAGATGACAGTGAACCAGTTTACAGATTTCTGGACATGTTCCATATCGAAACCCGTTGCAGCTACTGCATGAAGACCACAGAATTTCTGCAAATGTGTTCAACATGCAAGGTTGTGGGTTATTGCGATTTAAGAGTGCAAGTTGAGGGATTACAAACAATGTCATGCTTTGGAATGCACATCCATGTGTTACATCAACTGCTTCAAAGATCCTGAGAGGGATTCTCTACTCGCAGTGTTTAGATTATACGCCATGATAAAGATCAATGAAGAATGGGCCGAAAAGTTGTACACCATGTATATGGTACTGTACGCAGCTTCATGGGCTTGAATTCCTATAAGCACAATTGGGAAATGGATGAATACACCAGAAGCATATGCTCGCAGTTGTTAAATTACCTGTCACCGGAAGATGAGGACATGGACCTCAACTACCTCATCTCTTTGTACGGTCTCATCAACTCCAACTCGTTGATGTTATAAGAGAATGGAGTATAGTCATCTGTAAAGTCATTTACATGCAGAGCACCATTTTCGAACGCTCTTGTAAACCTACAGCCTATTGGACCATTTCCAATGTTAATTTTGTCCTTCGTGCTTTGGTCCATCATCCCTATGGGGTAGCACCCACAATCAACTACTTGAACCAGAGTGTCATGTATTCTCACGTGGATCGACAGAACTTGCTATATTGCATCATTATAAGTTCCTGTGTTATTGTGAGACGTGCTGTTTTGAAATGAACTATTATTTGGATCACTATTGGTTACATGAACTAATAATGCTTTTGAAAATATAGTTAATTTTCTTCCTTTAGTTCAATATCCTTGGGAGGAGATCTACAGTATGCACGAAGAGTATCTGGCTATGCTACTTTAACTTAATTTACAATAGTTTTGATGTTCGTGTTACTGATCATTTGCAACTGATAGCTATTTATGCAATACGTGCTGGTGTAGACGAAGACATGGTGTTGTAGTTGTGTTCCGAAGCTCGCCATTATCTCTTTGTCACTTATGGGGCTGAGAGTAAAGCTTACCAAGAATTTTTAGAAATTGGCCATTTTTAAGATATAAATAATATTATTGATTTGCATAATGTTTATATTTGTAGCATCTAATGCTAGGAACCTCTAAAGCTTGCATTTGTCCATATTCTAAATTGTTTCCACAAGGAACGTCCTAGATTTTGTCCTTTGTCAACTATAAAATTATTGTTCAATTGTTAGTTATTCAACATTTTACTAAGGTTTTACATATACAGGTATTATAATTCGCAGATTTGGCAAAAATATGGTTTTGCTTTTTATACAACTTGTACACTATCATTTTCATAACTTGCTCGATCCTATGGCATGTTAGGTCAATGGTCATGTAACGGAAGGAGCTTTTTGGGTTTTTCTTGTTTTCTTCAAAACGTTTGCAGATTTTCTGATTGTGTTACTCTGAAGTGTTTTGTAATTTTATTAGGGAATTCATTTTATTAGGGAATTCGTTGAGAAAGTAAATTTATCAACTTATTTTGGACTAACATAGCTTTTTGGAAAAAAAATATGCAATGTACATGCATTTTATTTGGTTAAAACTTTTGTCTGTATTATTATAATGGAAAATGCTGGTATGAAAGCAATGGCCCAAGACCCTCACAAAAGGGTTTGAGAGGGCTCTAACTGATGGCCCAGGCATAGAGGGATTCGAGGGGCTAAACTGATAACAAGGCTGATCTTTATTCAAGGAGAATAAAGGGGTAATTTTGGTTGCTTTATAAACTTCAGTTGCAAACTTTTCATTACGATATTTAGGAGAAATAGCTAACTAATGGCCGGTTTTACCAACGAAGGTTAAACTTAACCTCTGGTCAAACCGCAATTGACCACAGTTTGACCTCCGATTCGGTTTTACCAACAGAGGTCAGTTGGTAAAACCCAAACAACTGACCGGGAGGTCAAACTGTGGTCAAGGTTTGACTACAGGTTACTTGACCACAAATTTTACCAGCGTTGGTAAAACCGGCCATTAATAAGTTTATATAAAAAATAGCAGTAAAGTAACCACTAAACAATCTACTCTTTAGTAAAGGCTTTGTTTGGTTTATATCTAAAATATGGTTATTTGGAAGGTGGAGGTTTTAAAATATATTGTATTCAGCCAATTGCAAAAGAGTTTTTATTATTCCGATTTAAACGTCAAAAGTGGTTTTAATGCAATAGTAAATTAGTCAGTTAGTTTTAAAAAAAATTGTCAACATTCAAATTAAGAAAATAAGAAAAATAAGTTAGTTTGAGATTATTTTCTCGCTTGCAATGCTAAAAACAAACAATATGGTTTTAATATTAATGGGCTTTTAACATTAACGGTTTTAAGCTAAAGCGCTTTAATTTTCTGAATTTTTCACGCCTATTATTAGCACCAGATCCGCATCTAGTAAAATTTCTCATGATGCATTGCTAAAAAACAATGCTATTACTGCTCAATGGGATTTTAACATTAACGGTTTTAAGCTAAAGCGCTTTAATTTTCTGAATTTTTCACGCCTATTGTTGGCACCAGGGCCGCATCTAGTAAAATTTCCCATGATGCATTGCTAAAAAACAATGATATTAATGGTCAATGGGTTTTTAACATTAACGGTTTTAAGATAAAGCGCTATAATTTTTTTAATTTTTTCACGCCCATGATGCAATTCTTTAAAACAAAAACTATTGTTTTCGAATGCTTTTTCTAGGGTGGTTTACCTGTGGTATTCGTATTTCATGATTTTGGTAAGTTTCTTATAAAATATTTGTCTGATTTCAAATAAATCTTTATTCAATTTTGCTGGGTACTCATTTGAGTAGTAATAGTGGATATGTAGTTGATAATTCGGTCATTAATGGCCATCCACTAATCAAATTTGGTCTTTAAAAGATCAGGATTCGGTTTTTGGCATTCGGGGGAAGAAGAGTGCAGCAGCCATTGACGGACTACAACGTTGTACTACTTTACCACAGGAATTTTGACGATAAGTACAGGTTTCGTTTTTATTTGTTTGTTTAAGCAAGTTCTCTTTCTGTTCCTCAGTATTAGGGAGGGTTGTTCTTCTAGCCCCCACAAACATTATACCCCTAGGCTTCTTTGGGCTGTCTGCCCCTAGAAAAGAATGCTAAAATTCAGTACAGAATCACAACTGGTAAGAAAAAGCAAAAATCAAAATGTTTGCTTAAAATAATTTTGGTACCTCTGAGAGTTTGAATACTCTATATGCAATCTGGTAATTGTCATTGTCATGTTGAGGACGAAGTTTTTATAAGTATTTTTTGTTTAAATGAATAGACCTACGGATTTGTTGTTATGTTACAAGCAATTGTCATTTATAGATATCGATTTTTTTATCTGTTCCAGGTAGACAATATGGGCCAGAGTTACCATATGCCTCCTGTTTGTCCTTGTAACAATGTACGTGATTAAGGCCAAGCGTTCAGTGTCGACGTGCTTTTATAAAATTTATACCTATTCGTGTACACAATAAGTATCGCCCAAGAACTGTTCATGCATCTTTGTTGTGATATGTTCTGCATCAAAAATTTCTTACTAGGAGGTAAAAACAAGTGAGATCAGTTATTATTAGGCTTTCAAGGTTTTTTAATTTCTACAAACTATATGTATAGTCACGTTTTCAAGTCTATAGCAAGAATTTCACTTTTTTTAGAATTGCCAACTGCTTGAGCCTCATTTTTAATGTACTTGAAAGTTTCATTTAGGTAAGATGGGGAAAACGTAGTGCTGATTATCAGAAATTTAACATTCATACATGCTGGAGCAAACTTTGAATGAAATTGAGTAATTTAAATTTGTGAAATACTAAATATAAGATTTATCCAGAAAAATACGAAATTTGGCTTGTTTTTAGAACCTATAATTATAAGATATCTTTGATGCATAACCTCAGAACAGATATGCATGAACAGTTCTACAGCATTCTATGACGACTTTTCATTTTTTTTTTCTGAAAAGTTAATAATATTTTTAATTGGAATGATTTTTTTGCAGTTATTTCAACGTGAAACGCTTTCTTTATTTCTCAACTATTTACAAAAGTAGTTTTTCTATAAAAAAAATATCAGCACTCAAATATATGACTGTTTTTAAAAAGTTAATATTTTTTTGCAAAAAGCCAAAACGTTTCATCAAAATTGGTTTACAACTCGTGTTTTCTCATTGCAATTGACTAAAAATACTTGTAAAACACTGTAAGCAGTTAATCCTGGTTTCAGAAATATATTTGAAGAGAAAATCGAGAATTTAGCAAAGATTTTGTGTCTCATGCTCACTTGTGCATGATCAAAGATGTGGTTGAGACTTTTGGTATACTAGTTTAAAAGCCATACTTATTATTTAATCGTGCACTGCTATTTGTTTCTACTAAAACAGCAAAAATTTCTTGATTTCTAGATTTGTTAGGATGATTACAAATGTGGCATGGAGTTCATGAAAACGCCGTTAGGGGGCCATTTTTGAAGCTGTCGTTTGTGACTATCTGTTCTTGCTCAAGTAATGGTAAGATTTAATCAATTTAATTCAATTATTATATTATTATTTGTTGCACACATGAAAGCCAAAAGTTTATTTTGTCGGCTGGTTCTCAATCGGTTTGTTTAAATGGGACTTGATGCTGTTATTTGCCTCGAGAAAATCGAGTTTGCATGACTTGCTCAGACACCATTTTAAAAAAAAATAACAGTGGATACTTTTTGCATGTAGGCCTACACGTATTTAGTGTTTTGTACTGATGAATTATAATTAATGAATATCATCTAATGATTTACCTCTACCATGAAAATTGACCTAGGAAGATATAGTCAGGGGAAAATAATTTATTTTGATAAGTCAGATATTATACTACCACTGTATAAATATATAACATGTGCTTTCACATAGCCAGTTATTAGTTTTCATAAAAATTGAGAGATGACAAACGCAGTCTGGCATGTCCTATACATCTACATGTATACGAATAGAGAATTATATCCATTTATCTACTAGTATATGCATGCATAATGGCACTTAAATGAAAATTGGCACCTGATTTTTATACACGTGTAGTTTGTCTATACGTAGGCCTACAGCTATTTAGCACATCAAAGTTATCGTAGTGTATACCGCCTTTGCAACAGAAAGACAGCAAATTGCATTGTGATTAATTAAGTTACTTTTTTATTTTCTGCTATTCTGGTAGATAAATATAGGTTAGCTGCAAACGAAATTTCAGAAACATCAGTTTGATGGTTATTTAATGTGTAGTTATTATATGTTTAGGGGGCCTATTAATAATACCTATGGTACATTTACAGTACCTTAATTCTTTAAAAACTAAAAACTGCATGCAACCACATGTATCTGTGTGAAATATGTAAACTAAATGGTCACTTGTATTTAAATGAAAGCCAACATTTTAACTGGATATTCTGAAGTTGTATACGAAATACGTTTAATTCGAAATTTCTTCTAATAATAACACTAGTAGGCCTATTTATCTGATAGCTATAGGAATGCATTGAAAAAAATTAGTTAAAAACGTCATTACGTCATTGTAATGATTTGCTGCCGAAATGTCTCGTTTATACATACTTACTGTATGTATATGTCCACATTTTCATAAAACTTCATCCTATTTTCAAAAAAACAAAAAACAAACAAACGCAATTTGAGGCAAATTTAATTTAAACACAATTTCTATTTGAATATTAAAGCTCGCAATTAAAAAAGGTTAATGCCAAATAAAGAACGATTTTATCTTATAATACATATATAAATTTGATACTGCATACAGTAATGTTTGTGTATATATCACGATTACTTTTAATTTTATAGGTGTATTTTTTGCGCATTTTCTGTTTAATTAAGTATAAAGAAAATGTTAGGCATCGTGAATTATTTCGTGGAATAGGGCATTTTAACTAAAAGGCCAAAAATTTTATCCCCCGTCCGGCCGTGCAGGAAATCATTAATTCCGCTCGCCCAAGATAGAACGTCTCAATTTATAGATGACCCTTATTAAAGCTGTTAGGCATATCATATTTTTTAGTCACTGATTTAAAAAAAAAATGCGATATTTCTTCGTTTGCACGTTATAAAGCTTCGAGAATCGCGTTTTTTTATTTTTTTCAGCTTTGTATTTCAATAAAAAGTGTTTACTTTAAAAAAAAAAACGTGTCGAAAAACATTTACGTGTAAAAAAAATATTCTATCTCTTTTTTGTAGGTATTTTTGCACGTTTTACTGCCTCCAATTTCTTTTTCTATTTTCTTTCAATTACATGTAATTGTTTTGAATAACAATTTTATGTTGATTCAAAAAAAAATTCAAAAAATATTCGATTTCCTTTTATGTAGGCAAAATATTTTGTTTAATAAGTTTTACAGCCTCAAGAATCACCTTTTGGAATAAAAAAAAACTGTTTATAATCTATTCGTCTCGTGTGAAATTTTTTTCTATCTCCTATTATCCTGACTTAAGCCAGAAAAAATGAAAAATATTCTATCTCTTTTTTTGTAGGCTTAAATTTGTCTATGATTAAGCCAGAAAAA
>JAQGCC010000766.1:0-30530 GCA_034698905.1 Xestoiulus laeticollis
GGAGGTTAACCCGGAGTTATATTTTAGCCCGTGGTTAGTAAACCCTAGATTTTAACCTCAGTTGGTGCAACCGGCCCCTAATGTACATTATCTATAAATTATTTAGATATTTAAGAAAATCAGGTCATTGACAATGAAGTTTTACGCAAACAAGCTTTCTCTGCAAGTTTTTCAGAAATGTGATGCAAATGGTAGCTTTTTAAGAAGCTTACTTGTTTTGCATGGAGGAATACCAATTTTAAAGGCAAAAAATTAACTGAAATAAATGATCTATTTTCCTCATTAACGAATTTTGTTTTTGCAAAAGATAAACGTAGGCTTTTTTGGATTGGCAGTAGAAAATAAAACTAATCCTTCCTACAATGTGTTGCTGTGCTGACTGTAGGGCATTTGAATTAAATTGGATTAATTCTGTCAAGTCTCCTTCCGAGTATTTCTGATAGATAATCATGATTTCCCTGATGATTTCACTGTATTTTTTTATTTTGATTTGAAACTTAATTTATTTGGAGCAGTCAAGAGCTCGGAAAATTCTGAAGATTTGGTGAAAAAAGTGGAGATTCACATTTTGACACTTTTAAATTAATTGATGAGAATTCCTTGCATATCTTTATAGCATTGACACTTTGTTGTCAAATATTGTACATTAAACAATTGCAGCAATTTGTTATATTATTGAAATCTGGCCTGTCCAGCCCATTTTTTTCTCTTTACAAAGTCTTTAAACCTTAATTGAAAAGCCCGAAACGTCGTTTTAGAGATTGGCTGTGAAAATTTGGTGTTGTATTCTACAAAATCTGTAGAAGTGGTTTATTTGTAAACTACATGTATTAACATTTTTGTTGACATTGATAGGCCTACTGCTACTTTTTTCAGAAGCAAAGTTTGCATATCAGCTGACAGACACTGTCATTTGTCATATTTTCAGCAAGGTGATAATTTTGTGGTGGCTGCCTTATTTTGTGCAGTTGAAGAAGGAAATCTTAAGGGGTTGGAAGAACTCTTCTCGTTGGCCAATATCAACGTCAATCAATGCAATAAAGTAAGACTTGTGGTTCAAATAAAATATATTGCACTTTTTTTGCTTATCGTATTTTCTATTCCACAAATTTGCTGATGCTATTTAAATTTTTAGCACGGAGAAACGTCTGCCCATGTTGCATCTGGGTTAGGACAGTTGGAAATTTTGAAATTTTTACAATCGAAAGGGGCGGATTTGGAAAAAGCAGATAATGTGAGTTTTAAACATGTTTTAGTCAAAAATGTACGTGCTATATTATTTGTTGCTCGTGGAAACTCTTGAGTGGCATAATTAGAGCACTAGATGCAAGTAACCAATTTAATATAAATGAAAAAAAAATGTTAGGGTCAGTGACACGTAATGTTATTCTGCTGTTTACACGTTTTTGTGCAATTTATTCAGCATGGCGATAGTCCAATGTATTGGGCAGCAAGACAGGGCCACGCCAATGTTATTAAATATTTGAAGGAAGAAGGCTTAGCTAACGCCGATCAAAACAAAGTAAGATTTGCAGGATTTTCCGGTAGATTATTGCAATTTTTCCAAATGTGGTTGCAACGCTTAAACATTTATGACATGTTGCAGTTAGGAGAAAGTTACTTGCACGTTGCGGCACGCTATGGTCATACCGGTGTGGTCCAATATCTTTGCATGTCTGGACTGGATATTAATCTTCAAGACCAGGTCAGTGCTAAACGACATTTGCTTTCTTAGAATGCTTTTCTTTTCAATATGTTTTTATATCTTTTTCTGTTTTATTTCTGTTAGCATGGTGAAACAGCATTGCATATTGCTGTTTGGCATGGTTTTCCTCATATTGTGCATACTTTGTGTACAGCTGGGGCCAAATTAAATATCCGTGACAAGGTTTGTCGCCTTTAGTTGAATTTATTTTATAGTTCTTTCCATGTAAAAATATGCCCTGCCCTGTAAATTCTAGTAAAGGAAAATATAAAAGTTTTCCCTTAGATAAAAGTTTGCATTTAATCGTTTTTTTTTTCACCTGCATTTTTTACATTTTTTTTAGTTTTTTCAACTTTCTTATTACATTTTTTTCAAATATACTAGAATTATACTGCATTCCGCCTTCAAACTACAATTGTATTCATACATGTAAACCTTTTTTTTCTCTCCTTCTATCACAATACTTTTTTTGGACTTTCTTAAAATATAAATAAGTGTAGTATGAAGAATCAGAACAAAAAATTGAAATTTAGAATAGTAATTTATGCAAAAAAATATAATATTTGTTAGGATTTATTTTGAAAACATGCATGTAAGTGTTAGACTCCACATACTGGCAATACTCGAATAACCCCCAGGGGTAGCCTATATTTAAAAGTAAGGAACATTGATCCAGGGTTTATTATTTGTATTTCCTGAAAGTTGGTATCAATAAATTAATTAAATTAATTTGCCAGAAACAAGCATATACGGTATCGGTATTGTATATTGTTTAATGATATGATTTTCATGATCTGTATCGTATTTAATTCCCTGTTGAATGTTGTTTAGGAGGAAGAAACACCTTTGCACTGTGCTGCAGGTAGAGGACATATCGACAGTGTTAGATGTCTATTAGATGCCGGAACAAATCTGGATTTAGTTGACAAGGTGAGAATTCAAGCTCATATAATGTGCGCTCCGTTGAGATAGACTTTGAGTGGATTAACTACTGTAATCACTTCAGATAATAAAATATAAAGTTCATTTTCTGGTTGTTTCAGAGAGGATGCACAGCACTTCATTTGGCTATTAAGAGGCATCATACACAAGTGGCTTTACTGCTATTACACGCTGGCTGCAATGTTGACATTCCAGATTGTGTAAATATTGATTTTTTTTGATAATGCAGTTAACGGAGAAAAGCAGTGGTGCAGGCTGAAGTAAATTACTGATAAGAAACTGGCAATATCAATCTCGTTCAGTTGGAAATCTGTAGCAATTTTATTTTACTAGCATTCTGAAACTCCTATGCACTTGGTGGCTCGTGAAGGAATTTTAACCTTGGCTCAAACGCTGTGCGCTTTTGGATGCAAAGTTGATGTTCCCAACAAAGGTGGTTTTTACCCTTTACATCTTGCGGCAAAGCACGGACACACGGAAATTGTACGATGCCTTTGCTTGGCTGGATGTAATGTCGATCAAAAGAATAAGGTGAACATATGCACATCTCCTATTTTACTTTTACTCGCGTTTCTCGACCAATCTTTCTTTGAAGCATTTATAATTTTTTTTAATAAATTTCATTTTTTAGGATGGCATTGTTGCCGAAATTACAGCTTTGGCACAAGGCTACAGCGATATTGGTGATCTGTTGAACAAATTGCACAATGTAATTATTTTTTGTATTCATTATCGGCAGTTTTTTTTCTATTGGCTTGCAAAGTATCAAGATCAAGGTTTGAAGATTAATAATTGCATTTTGACTTGATAAGCAAATTCTATTTGATGTTTCAAACTTCGTATTGAAACATTCAAGCTCGAGTAATAGCTTTAATGCTGTTCGGTAAACCTATGTTTGCTTTGCAAAAATTAGCAGACAAATCCCGTGCTCTTACTTAGCCTAAAGGATTAAACAATTTTAATTATGGGTTTTAGGACCAGATGAGGGAGGAGTATATCACTCAATTGATTCCTGGTTGTCAGCCCATTAGCCGCATCAAGTTAAAATTTTTTGGACATAGTGGCGTCGGAAAAACTGCCTTCGTCGATTCGCTGAAATGCGGTTACTTTAGTAGCCTCTTCAGGCGATCTCGCTCTTCGTCGGGATCATCGTTGAGCTTAAAAGGAAATCGAGTGCGCTCTGGTAAATATGCGAGACTGTGCTTTTCGTCTGTCTGTTGATGTATAAATCATAAACGTTTGATCGAATTACTTTTTTACCCGCAGGATCTCCTAATAGTAAATCTACCATCGAGCTGAGCAGTCAGAACGCTTCCACGTCTCGATCGCGTTTATCCTTCGATTCTTCCAGTGAAAATTATACAAAAGGCATCGATGTGCAGCAAATATCCATCAATGGTAAGGCCGTAATGCAAAATTGTTGACCGTATTTTACAGTGTCTTTGGCTTTTTTCCAGAGATGCTAAGAAAAATTTGAAATGCCAAAACATTTTTACCTGATTGTTCGAATAGGTGTTGGTGATGTTAGCGTTTGGGAATTTTCTGGTCAGAAGCCTTATTTCATTGTGTATGATCACTTCATTGGCAATACAAATTGCATCCACGGAATTCTCTTCAATTTAAACGATCCCTACGACGTTCAACTACAGCAAGTCATATTTTGGTTGAACTTTCTTCAAGTCAGGATACCTTCTCAAGAACCTTTGGGTAAGATCGTTTTTTTTCGTAAAGTGCAACCATAAAAATCTATAAGTGCTAACGAATGTTTGCGCAATTTGTAGGTTACTGTGGGAAAAGCGGTTTTCCGGCAAAAGTAGCCCTCATCGCCACGCATGCCGACGTGCTCCATTGTCCCAAGAACGGAACTGGGGAATTCATCAACAGTCAAGCAGAATGCCTTTTGTACGAAGTGATCCATCGCTTTCAGCACATTTTTGACATTCATGATCGTGTCTTCGTAGTCAATGCCCTCGGGCCCAACAACCCTTCCATGAAAGCTTTCAAAAACTACCTGGTGGAAACTAAATCCAGACTCGTGCAGGTGAATTGGACTTTTTTGTTTAGCTTTTTTTTGTTAGCTGTTTATTTTTTCTACGAAACTTGAGAACATCGAAGTTCAATTTCCCTTTTTTAACTTTTCAGTCCTTACCAAAATCCACCGGCTTCTTAGAATCGATGATATCGCACCTGCCTACATGGTGCAGGTCTTCCCAGTCCTTCCCGGTGCTCTCATGGCATCAGTTTGTAGAAATGGTCCATGGTCAAATCAATCCTTTGGCTTCGGAGGACCATATGAAGGAGCTCATCCAGCAGCTGCAGTTAATGGGAGAGGTAAATAGCCAAACCAATTAAATTTATATCAGCGTAACAAAATTTTAATATTTCTTCGCGGTATTTGGAAAGGTTCTCTACTTAAAGTCCGAATCTCAAGACATGGTCGTTCTCAATCCACGATGGCTGTGCAACGCAACGATCGGCCATCTTCTTTCGCACGAGCACTTGGAGCAGGTCAGGGTGACCGGTTGTTATACGGTGGATGATTTTCAACTCCTATTTCCCGATATGGATGCGTTAGATTTGCTGCAGGTAAGACTGTTTTTTAATTCTTAATTTAAAAGGGTTGCATACCAAAATAAGCCTTTAATTTTGGAAACTGATAGGAACAAATGGAATGTACGAGGACCTAGCATAAATATTCTATTATTTGTTTAAATTTTTTGTTTATGTATATGTGTATTCCATTTCATGGAAATATAAATATACATAAACAAAAAATTTAAACAAATAATACAATATTTATGCTAGGTCCTCGTACATTTCATTTGTTCCTAACAGTTTCCAAAATTAAAAAACAATAATTTTGAAAAAAAAGGCTTATTCTGGTATGCAACCCTCTTAAACTCTTAGGAGAGTTTGTCTTCGATTTAAACTTTTTTTATTTCTTCCAGGTTTTAGAGTCGCTGAATTTATGCACACAGTGTGATAACGACGGCGATATCGAATACGAGTTTCCGTGTTTCAACTTTGTGGAAACTCTGCCTGGCTTGTGGGACAAGCATGACAGCTATCTCGACGCGGTTTACGGAGGAGTCAGAGTGCAAACTCCTCCTGGAATTTGTAACCTGCTAGATAGCTTATTTCTTCGTTTGCAGGCAAGGCACAATTTTTTAATTCGCAAATACTGCTGACTTGATTCGCAATTAGATGTTTTAAGTGGATTGCATACCAGAATAAGCCTTTTTTTTCTAAATTATTTTTTTATTTAATTTTGGAAACTGTTTGAAACGAATGCAATGTACGAGGACCTAGCTGCCTAGCATCAATATTCTAAAATTAAAAAATATTATAAAAAAATTTGTTTAAATTTTTTGTTTATGCATATGTGTTTTCAATTTCATGGAAATATGTCTGTAAAGTTTATAATTGTAGAGGGTCTGGCAAACTTTATGGACATATTTCTACGAAATGGAATATACATATAAACAAAAAATTTAAACAAATAATAGAATATTTATGCTAGGTCCTCTTACATTTCATTTGTTCCTAACAGCTTCCAAAATTAAATTTAAAAATAATTTAGAAAAAAATGCTTATTCTCGTATGCAACCCTCTTAAGTAAAAGTTTACATCATTTCAGGTCCAGTTGCGTCGTACTGCCCAAGAGCACCACGATCCGGATAACGACCTCTACCAATGGCTTCAAGGATCCAAATTTTGCAGCGGCAATTTGGAAGGCTTGCTCACTTTAGAAGAATGCGGAGAAGCCATCGAAATCAAAGTGCGAGGACCCAGCACCATGCGTTCCGCCTGCTTTTACTTTTTGGAGGACTTGTTAAGTGTCGTCGATCAGGTCGTGCTCGAGATGTGCCCGGGGCTCGTCATCGAAAAGCACGTGCTCAGCGCTCAACAGCTCAAAAAGCACGCCAGCGGCGAGACTTCCACGTACGAACCCAAATTGCTGATGGAGGCGCAGCTGTCGGGGAAAAGCACCGTGTTCAACAACAACAATAACGTGGAGGAAACCCTTTCCGAGCTGCTTTGCTTCGGATCCAAAGATGTGCTCGGCGACACCACTTTTGGCAGGGATCTGCACGTCACTACCCTCGGCGTGCACATCAGACAACAACTTTGCCGACTTTTGGATCCGCCCGATCCGATGGGGCGAGACTGGTGCTTGCTCACTGTACTGCTGGGCATGGCCGACAAACTGCCCAATTTCGATCCGGGTTCCGATCCGGCCGTTCTTCCCAGTTGCACGGATCGCATCTTCCTGGAGTGGGGTCGGATGCCGTCTAGCACGGTGGGCGTCTTGCTAGGCAAACTTCAGGCGCTCGGAAGAAGGGACACGGTGGACGTGATACTGCAAAACACACCGCTGTATCGTACGGCTCTGTACGATGACGATCGACACACCGACGATCTAGGAGGGGCGAGTCACGGATCCGGAAACTCCAGCTCAAATCTTTCCAGATGAAAATGCAACGGAGTGACGGATGTGCTAATTTAAGTCATTCGGACGTTGGTGTGACGCCCGAACAAAACGACATCTGTTGTCGGATTCAGAAACAGGTTTGGATTTAATCGCCACCGACTGAATTGGCGAAAATACCCATTCTAAAAGATGGGTGGATTATCAGTAATAATTGATAGGCCTTGAAATAATGTATGAGGAAAGTTATCTGATGCTGTAAGATCAACGTCTTAGGTTTCTTCGAAGATGTGAGAAAACTAGCGTAAAGGGAAGCAATAATTTGATTCGATCAGGAAAATATTACTACCCCGTAGTATGTTTATTTAAAATTCTGCATTTCATCCTATGGATTTAAATAAGTCTTTTTTGGTTCTATCAAGCAATATTTTTGTTTGTGCCTTTTCGTGATATGGCATTTAATTTACGTAATCATACGTGACTTTATTAAGGGAGTGATTGGCAATTTTAGCTTTGGCATTTTGATCAAAGAAAGTATTAAAGCAATACGTTTACTTTAACTGCAAAATACTATTAAAGCCCCAAGCAGAAAAATTTTGGGAAATATTAGAATCATCTGAACTTTCTGAATATTTTTGTTTATGGATTTTTAACACTGGCCCATTTCTGCAAACAAGGGCTAAACTGCAATGCCAGGGAAAGGGCCTCCGTCACCTACCTGGAAATTTTGCCTACTAGGGGGAACTTTCACCAGACTTTATCTGTAAGTTTTGCCACTTTGGTAATTTTGCCCTTTCGAAAAAATTCCCACCGACCTAGACCGGGGAGCGAACTCTGCACCCTTTGCATCATAACCCACTTGCCAAGAGATTAGCTGCACACAATAACTCTTACGCAAAAAACTGCGGTTAAAGCTTTTCTTTGGCATTTAACAAGACATGTTTAGAAAAAATTTCAAAATGTCTGCAAAAAGACGGCGTCTTTAGCATTAAGTTATTATGCTCGGCAACGAGTTGTGAAGTCGGAACCACTCAGTTTTCAATAAATTACCGTCCGGCATTTTCATACCTCATTTTGGTCCTCTCACTCCCTGCAGTCGGATACGCAACAAAACCATGTTGATTTCAAACGTGAAGCTTAATTTTTACAAAAAAAATGCCAAGTTTCCACCCCCCACATATTCATACACTGTATTTCTTAATTATTTTTGCAATAAGTACTGTTTGTAGGCTATCCTGCCAGTACGCACATTGTGCAAGCTCATTTATTTAACGGATTCTTTTTTTGCTTCTTATAGCATTTAAAGGTGTCTGTTAACCCTAATAGTTCTAG
Source organism: Xestoiulus laeticollis (assembly GCA_034698905.1). NCBI lineage: Eukaryota > Metazoa > Arthropoda > Diplopoda > Julida > Julidae > Xestoiulus > Xestoiulus laeticollis. The sequence continues at coordinate 8,409 of JAQGCC010000766.1, forward strand.
CTATAGTGCAATTGCTACTACCCACTAGTAGACAAGTGGAATGAATTAGCATGCTCATATATACTCTAAGCGTAAAATCTAAATGGACACAATTCAATACAGTATATACTTAAACGAACATATGCCCTACATATATCGAAATATTTTTTTAGTTTTATAGATGCTTAGATTTCTTTCGATGATACATGTTGGGACAAACTGAGAGCTAGAATCTTAATCCTCGCTTCTTCGGGAACTCCTTAGAAGATAAGAGCCGTCGAACGCAAGCTTTTAACAGCTGTCTCGGAGAACACTCCGTTGCTTGTAAGATTCCTTTGGTTCGAACTGCCCCTAAACCCAATGTAGCCTTTCTCGATTGAGTTTCCCCGAAAAAATAAGTTAAATGGACGTAATAATATTGCAAATGTGCAACATGGCCTTGCCGAAATATTATATCTATCTTCGTAAGTATTTCCCAGAGAACTAAATAATAAACTTATTTATTCTTAATATTTAAATAATTGCATGTTGTGATGTAAGTCTGCAATTTCTTTTATTGAGGTTTCTGGGTTTGCTTGAAAATGGCTGGAATCTGGTTATTGCGAATGTTTGATGAGCTCCATATGAGTCTATACGTCTCCTCTGAAATGGGAATTATTGGAATTAAATTAATGATTTTTGTTGCAAATGCTAATACTACAAATCTGCGCTATTCATTAGATCTATCATCTCTTTAATTTCAAGAAAATTGTTTAATCTGCATAATTTTTTTTTAAAAAATTGTTAAATCGAATTTCAATTACTCAAATTAAAAAATGTTAATTCAAAGTTGAATTGCTCAAACTTTCAAATATGAAATGTAGTTAAGTTACATGCACATGTATAATTTAATTAACACTTTAACTTTGAATGGTTTTATATTAACTTAGCATCCTTATTTACTTTCCAAAATGTGATGTTAAAAAAACTTTTAGAAAAATTTAAAGTGCTTTTTTTTAAAATTCTACGCACCTTGGAGTTGAAATTAAAATTTGATTGTTTCCCAGTTCCATAATGGAATTAATGCAGAATTTTGATTCTCAGTGATAGCAATGATCAATTTCAACCATTTTCTAAACAAACTGTGAATTTATTTAATATTGGGTTCCACAAAACTCCGCCTTGTGTATTTATGTAATGCCAGTTAAAAAATGGATTTATCAATTGGTAGCTGCACACAAATTCCTGGAGTTTTGTGCAGCCAGCTCATCATATCTTTTAAAACCGTTAAAATTTATAGGGTTCTGAAGTAAGGTTTTGTTGCCAGTGAGATTATGAAACAATTAACGCCAAATAGTTTTGGATATGACAGATTGTGTAGGAATCCTGCCTGTAAATAGTATTTCCATATCCTTTTTTATATTACAAAATGCAAAGTACACCATTTGCACATTTCTTTATTGACATCTATCTTTTTTGTAAATTGTTTTTTTAAGAATATAATATGGTTATTTCATCAAGAGCAATTGGCAATTTACCTTTTAAACATCTGAGGAAACTAAATGGATTAACTAATTGGTTTATTCGTAAGCGATCGAACACTTATTTCCGATGATTTACTCTCGATCGACATTGATATTGCTAAACTTCCGACATTTCACATTTACAACTCACGTTGTGTATACGAGCTGAGTTTTCAAGCGTTTGTTATTTTTATCTACCGAATTTTTTAAAGTTTTATTTACTTATCAGTGCGTTGTATTATACATTTACACGTGGGTTTAAAAAAAAAATGCCTTTCGTTGAATGATTTTTGTACATATTGACGTGTTGTAATAACTGTGTTCTTTTTTCATAAACGAGAAATGTGATCAAAATGAATTTTCATTTTCTCTCAAGGTTAATTTAATTTTTCCGTGCAGATTGCGTCCTGATAAATATAAGTATGGCACTTAATTTTGCATAATATTCAAATAATTTTCCATTTATCCATATATCAATTAATTATCCATTTATCTGATGTTAAAATTACTCAATTTTATTTTACCTTAGGTAACGAAATACATCTACACTAGTTTATTTTATCGAAAGTGAAGCACTGGATAGAGGATATACATGTAGACTGAAGTAAATATTGGTAAGTGAAATAGCAATTTTTTAATACATGTTTAACATTTTTGGAATTTCCTGATGAGAACACCGGCCTGGCTTCGAAGGTTAAATTTGTAAAAAAAAAGGAGGGGGCCCTTACACGAGTATTAAGAACAATGATTAACATAATATTAAGTAACACCACTGTGTCAAACAATGCAGATTACATTACTTCAGATCTAAGACTGCTAGGGCAAGTTGCATTATTTACATGAACTGTAGCCATAGCTTTTGGAAATCTTTAGCTAACATTTATTCTAAAATGCACTAAAAGTTGAACAGTGCAAATCGCCGAGGTTGTACCATGCTCAATGGTTCAATCTTTTTGAAATTTATCTTTTAATTGCACAACACCAATCTTGTTCTGGAAAAAATTAAGGAAGTTGAATATTGTGATATACGAGCACGATGTGGACTGTAGGTTCACTAGAACAAATTCTGAAACGTGTAATGCTTTTGCACGAAGCATAAATATATTGCTAGAAACATTGACCAGTATTGTGAGCCACACAGCTGATTGGAAACTTTATCCAATGTATTAGAATTGCAAAAGCAACTACACAGAGGCTAATAATTCAAGATTATAAACAAGAAAATGGTATATTTCAAAGTAATTCAAATTTTGATTACATGTTCACAAAAGGAATCAAATAACGAAACAATAAAACAACAGAAAAACACACCATGTTTGAGCAACGATTTTTTCCAGCAGGATGTAATTATTCTGAAATATCTTAAAAGTAGGACAAATTGTTAAAGCATCACTAAAATCATTCTCACGATAGTTGATAAATTAGGTTCGGAAAATTGTATCGAAAAACAAACCATCTGGTAACGGGAGAATACGTTGAAACACATGTACAGGGTACAATGTATTCACCATAGAAATGCAGTTAAAATTAAACAATGCATGAGCAAAAACAAGCGGGCATTCCAATAGGCCTACACTGTTCCATTTAGAACAGTACTATGACCTTTGAGATTTGTTTTACAAAGACCACTTAAGGCAAAAAAAAAAATAAATACTAGAAAATAAGCTTCATCATTTCCACACAATCTGAGCTTCAAGAATTTTTGAATACTTTGAGATCAGCAAATCGGTATTATATTTTTTTATATTTTGCAAAAAAAATCATCAGTACATTTAACTGATATTAATGAATTAAGAGGGTGAATAAACACACCATTAAACTACTTTTCATGATTAATATTCGGGGCCTTCCATTAGTTGTTGTCCACCAAAAATCTCAGCAAAATGTTGTATAGCCACTTTCCAAAATACTGACTGTCATAATTTTACCACAAGGTTGAGAGATGCAGAAGTGATAAGGCCATAAACACATTTTATTTACCCATAAATAAAACTTGAAAACAAGCAATTTTAATTTCTTTTGAAAGCTTACAATATATCGGAAAAAATTGTTACGGTGCTAGCAATGGTAGACAAACCCAATGGAAGGCTCCTTTTGACTGAAATATGCCTCACCTTTGCAAAAAAAAAAAGAAATAAAAACGTATAAAAATCTGTAGCTCTACATAATTTTACAGTTGAACAAAGCAAACAAATTTTAGTAGACAACAAGGTTTCTTGAGCCACTTCCAAAACTGAATCATAATTACGAGTTATATTTCTGTATTTTCATGCATAAAATTTGTTGACTTTTACTTAGAAAATTAATGGGAGATACTTTAGGTGGTACAATAGTCAAAATCAAGATTTGGTCAAATATTGTGCAATTGCTCTTTGTGCAGAGACCCTTTTATCTAATTGGTTCATGATAAGAAAAAGCGATTAATGCGATCGATTTAGTCATTCAAACAATCCAGCTTGCAAATAGGAGATTGCATATTTTCGTAACAAGCTTCGACCTTTTACGACACATCAGATTTTAAATGACTACAGCGAATTAAATAATCAAGATGAAAAGCAGACAGTGGATAGACCCCCTTCCTTGTCCCAAATTCAATTTTTTTTCAAGATCAGATAGCTGACTAACTAGCTAATTTTGTGTGAAAAGCTTGCTTTTGTTTTGCAGGTAAATATATTTGTCCCTCCTATTTACTTAATTGTCGACACCTGTACATGTTAATACAGATCACGAGATATATTTTAATTTTTTTAAGATGCTTCTTAAGAGCTTAATTTGCTCTTCTACTAGTCTTTTTTTTTCCCAGTAGGATCTACCATTTTGTCCATGGGTGTTGCATTCATCAATCGTATTCGTCGATGTCATTGTAGTGGTTGGAACATTGAGGTGCTGACGATGACGACGATGAAGATCGCTCGCTTCCGGTGCTAAATTCCTGTTCGGTACTATTTGGTGCGCTATTGTTAAGCGTCCCGTCTAAATCTTCGTTTAAACTTTTTCGGCATATAGGGCAAGTACAATGCTGTAAAGTCGGAGAAATGCATTAGCGGACATACAATCAACCGACTGTTGATAAAGATAAGTGACCATTTTGCATTGTTGATACTTACTAATTCTAACCAAGGAACAATGCATTCGTTATGAAAATGATGCTGGCATGGCAGCTTCCTGACAGCCTCTCCTACTCTGTAGTCTTCCATGCACACAGTGCATTGTAACGTTTTATCTAAATGTAAAATATAAATTTATTTCGACTATATTTGGAGCGAGATATTTCTATTAATCGTACTGAGTTTTGGCACTTTATCAAACACTTGATGATGGAACGAATTAACTTCATTTGTTTAAATCAAAAAGACTTGCCAACTTGATCTTTTGTAATATTAACAGTTGGAATCTGTTCAATTTTCTTCACATCTAATGGCGGGGGCCCTGTGCAGTCCAATTGGTTTAATAGCTACAAATGATAAAACAATTTTTAATACATATAACGATTAAACTTAATTTTTTTTTGCATTAAGAGTTATTCAAACCTGTGTAATTATGGCATCCAATCCTCCACGGCCCCAGGCATAATCTCCTGGACTTCCGTGAAGATTGAAAAATCTAAATAGCATAAATGATTGTTTAATATCCGCATCATGGTCAAACTTGCTTAATACCAAGTTTTTACTTACATTGGAATGCTACCAGTATTACCCAAACCTAAAAATATTATGAAATTAGCAAATGCATCAAAATTCGTTAGTAATAAGGAAATGCACAGCTGTAGTTTACATACCACTTCCACCAGTCAAATTTCCAAGAATTTGTTGTAGAAGACTAAAGTAAAATAAAATAATTGCAGTTGCTAGATGTTTTGTATATAGCGGTTCAATATTTGAACACAAAACTAACCCTTCTAAGGAATTAATTCCTCCTGATCTATCCGTAGATGCATTCCTCCTAAAACCTGTCAACGGTAGCCGCATTTGTCGAAATGGCGAATTTGAGTCATCTTGACTTCTAGAGTCATTCTGATTGCCGCTCAACAAGTGCAGAATCTGTCAACAAAGAAGCAATAGCGTAAGGTATGGTAAAGTATTAATGCTTTTATCTTAAAGTACTTAAAATTAATGTTGTAAACATACATCAAAACCAGGATTGACTGGATTCAGAAATTCTTCAGCAGCAAAATCACTAAATTAGCAAAAGACAAACATGATTTAAAACCTTGACTTAAGTTTGGTGTTTGAAATTATAATTTCAAATAGACTATCAACCTTAAAATATAAATTAAATCATACTAACCCAGGGCTATCAGGGTGCTGTGCTAATTCCTCTATAAATCCGCTTTGACATGTTGGACAAATATATTCCTACACAATTTAAAAAAATATCGATTAACTAATAGCTTGAATAGTAGCCTACAATTATTTGTCAAAGATTTAAGTTTTTAATTCGTTTTTAGTGCTCGTAACATGTATGCTCTCATTTTAAGCTATTTTAATCAAATAATGGACTAGGAACTGCATCATTGTACATCTCTGAAAATGTTCATTTTATGCATATATTTTTACTAAAGGAAATTAAGCCTTGTAGGCCTACCTGCATTTTAATTCAAGGCAAATTCAATTCTTTTCATATAAAGATAATTATAACGTAAGCCGGAAAATCCTTGTTTTGTGAGTCAGCTAGTAAACATAAAAGCAATTCGGGTGACATTTTAAAGGTAAATTTTAAGCAAGACTTTAAAAACTCATCCCATCCAAATTCAAGCTATATTTTTTATAATTATTTTTTTAAGAAATGCTAGATGATGATGATTATGATACCATATTCTAAGCTCGATACCTTATTTATAATCCAAATTCAGCGGCATATGAAATCATTTTAGATAACACAGTATCCTAGATAATTAAGCTTCCAACACTTAACATACACGTAAGCTTATGCAGTCATCTGAATCACATAACCATAGGGCAAGATCTAGGCCTACTTTCATACATTTTAGATAGAGGTTAACCAATTATAAAACATATGAAAATAGGTGTCCACATATACAAAGTGGATGAAATTGAAGGCGACATTTATACAATAACATTTCCAACACACCATAAGCCATGCTATTAATATATATATGAACCCGTTATTCTAAACCTTCCAATTCTGGACTAATCCAGGTACTCGAAATTTTATTTCAAAACGTTACATAACATCCCCATTTGTGTTCTAATTAAACTGGAATTAAATCAAAATGAAGATAACCAATTCGTTAATTGATTTAGACATGAAATGCGTTGCAAATCCATAGAAAAGGGGTAATATTTAGTGATAAGAACTGCGCCCTCCAATAAGCCTAAAAATGCCTGAAAATTTCGAAAGCAAATTGCAGGCTTTTATCGACTTACCGGTAAAACTGGACTAATTTCTTGAGAACATTTATGGCAGAAAAATCTCAAATTTGGTGACTGAACAGCAGCTTCAGCCATTTCTAATTCAAAATTTACGGAGATCAATGTTTGCAAGCTTGGCCTTACATTAGACCAGCTACAGTAGTATTATTGTACCCTACGAATTCGGACATTGATCTATGCTTTATCAGTGACCTAGGGATTCTAGTGCACACTTTTAAGGATTTCACAAGATTACTGCAGAGTGAAATATCGTCAGAAAGTAAGCCGACGACGCCAGCTGACTTTAAACAACATTAAAATATTAGAGAGTCAGCCGGCTTTCTTTATGACGAATATTGGCTTACCTTCTGACGGCCTTAAACAGAGCGCCGTTGTTTATTGAAACCGGAATCTAGGCTGAATCACTGTGGCTGAATGCACAGTACTGAATGCCCTTAATCATTTTTTCTGGAATTTTGTAAATGTATATGATTTTACGATGTGCGTGTTGTTGTAGTTTTATTCTTCTGATATGAAAATAGTGTTATTAAAAGGTTTGTTCCGTTAGTAATTTCTGCGTATGTCTCACTTTTTTCCTTTAGGCTTATGGAAATTTTAGAAGTATCACGGTCTACAATAACAAATTCAGAAAGTAGCAGGCGAGCTGCCTGATCTATAGGATAATAGGCCTACAGTTATCATGGACGAAGATGTGAGGTAATACAGAATAATATCATATTCAATGGTTTTTATAAAGAAAGACTGACGAATAAATGCGTATCCATTTGTATAGTTTCGTGAATTATTAGAGGTATTTTATAGCGATTCTAAAAGCATTGGCTTACTCTTGGGACCAGTGAAAAATAATGTAGGCCTAAGCCTAGCTACATCTGCAAAAAAATGCCGTGTAAATAACGCACACGACAATGACAGATTAATACTGTCTGTATAGCCCTGTGTAAAAATGGGATCATCCAAGAGCTTCACACATGGAACTCATAATGTGGCTTGAGGAAAATCACATAAATCAAGGTCTGCAAACGCTGGTCAAAAATTCCTTAGAAAACAATAGAGAAATTCTATTGGTCTTTTTGGTTTCTATCATTCTATTGACTTTTTATTGATTTTTATTGGCTGGATCATTTGATAATAACTTAAAACTGTTCTAACCAATAGTAAACAATAGGGTTTTTTATGATCCTATTGTCAGCAATAGAAATCAATGGGCCAAAAAACAATACAACTTTTGAGTTTTGACCAGGGAAGCTGTGCACAATCTCTAAAACACTGAAGAAGTCAATAGAGCATCTCGCTAAATCTAACACCACAAACCTCAATGTATAATATCTACGGCCGTCAGATATCCAGCTATGGATATGGCACTTGTTGAGTCGTTCAATGCCATTCATAAGCGCGCTAACTAAGTAGTACCCTCACCTAGAGAGTGCAGCAAAAATCCTCGCCATATAACATCTGTTCATTTTGTCGATTTGGCCACAGTGGTTCTGTAGACATAACTGCTCGAAATTATTCAATATCTCTTAGGGAGGTTTAAATTCTTTTACTAGCTCATGGGTTCAAAGACTAAACCGGCACATTTTATGCTTTTAAAAAGGATATTCTTTTACTCAGGATGATTTTACTACGTACCATTCACCAGTATACAAATTGCATGTACCACCATTAGAACCTACAGTATATTATTGTAATTCCTCAACGTATCTAGGAATTTTTTCTTCACAAGAACATGCATATACCAATTCAAACCTGACTTAACCTATCCTAATCTAGCCAAACCTAACCCATATATTGCAAAATATTTCGGTTTGCGGAGTTAGGATGCGGGTAGACTTTAAATCACATAACTTATATTAATGCTATCAAATCAATTCTCAATAATACATTTTTAACTTTTATCTCTGCAGGTTACAAGCTACTTCAGAACTATCACTTAAGGAAAGAAATGAACAATTAGAAAATGAGTTCAAAATAAAAGATAAGCAGATTGAGTCATTAAAAAAAGAGTTGAATAAATACAAACGTCAGTGTGAAAAAGCCAATTCCTACAACGAGGATTTAAGGAAACAAGTCGAAAACCTGAGTGCTGAATTCCAAAACAAACGAACAAATAAAACTGTCAGTGTTCAAGTCACTTCCGAAGAGATTGATGAGGGTACGTACATGTAAGATTGTTTGTATAAATATTATAGTTTCCATGCCTAAATTCCATGAATCATTCTTTTTCAGCTGCTACAAATGAGAACTGGCTGCTAGCATCCGAAAAAGCGAATGTAATTTTTTAATTTGAAAGTCATTTAATTAAATAACTGACTAGAGTGTTGATGGTTGATAATAAGTTCGGCGTTTTTCACATTTTAGCTCTCAGTAGCAGACTGTGTCAGGGCTGCTGCTGAAGAAGTAACCAGACAGGCTGGATTTGTATACGACGAAGCCTCTGGCTACTACTTTGACTCCGCTTCGGGCTACTATTACGATGCAGTAAGAATTTTTCATCATAAAATCTCGCCTTATTTTATGCAATTTGCTAATCGGAGTACATATTTTGCACATAGGAGCAATCGTTGTATTACGACGCAAACACGGGGATTTATTTTTTCTACAATCACGAAACTAAAGCCTACGAGTTTCATTCTCAAGTGGACGTTTCACATTTCAAACAACTCCAAGAAAATAGTAAATCTGACGATGAGACAAAGTCTAAACATTCCAAAGCCAAAAGGCGATCAAAGAATGATGATCAAGATGGTGACGAGGTTAATTTCAGTTTAATTTCTTATATCATTATGATTTTTCTTAAACAAATTTATTTTAGTTAGATTTTTATTCATTTATGTGGAAATATTCAAGTAACATCAAAATAGCAAACACACCTTACTTACAGGTTAAGTCAGTTGCAGTTCTTGAAAAGGCATTTTGCAGATTATGCCTGGGAAGCCTTAAAAAGTTGGCATTAGGTAATTTGAATTTCCGCATCTAAATCTGTTTTTTTTTTAATTTTTCAGGTTGAACCCAATAAGAAAAAGCGACAGAAAAAATCCAAATTTATTAACTCGATAAATGGTGGCTTAGATGGTGTTGGGGTTCAAAAGGTTAATGCAGCAGAGTGTGCCGATTCAGATGCATCCTCAGTTAAGTCTGGGTCTGACGAAAGCTCGGCAGAAGAAGGCGAATGCTCGGATTCCTCAGATGCAGAGGATGATCCAAAAGTAGAAGAGGAATTGATATCAGAACGCGTTAACGAGTCCCCTGAAGGTGAGAATGAATATAAATTGTGGTAGTTTGATGCATACAACAATCCAGTGCAAATTCACTTTAGGATTGCCTCACGCATTAAACTAAAGTTATTTTCTTGATGTGTTAATAATTAAACTAATTATCCTTTGAACACCCAACACCATCAAATCTGGCTATTTTCTTCTTTCTTTCATTTCACTTTTAAATAATTTCTGAAATTTACACATAATGTTGTTTTCATAAATATGGCTAAACTATTTGAGCTTTCTAAAATTTGGTTAATTCAAGTCCAAGTATGACATTATTTACACTTTTCTAAACTAAATACGGTATTTACTCGTGTAAGGGCATTACCAGACTATAAAAACATTTTTACGGGAACACGTTATTTATTAACTCAACATTTATATAATACTTTTTATCCACCCGATATCTGATTCAATGTGTGATTGCACATGCTGTTGTGCGTGAAAATGCTTAAAATGAATTCTATTTGTAGAAATAGCAGGTTAGTAGAATAGTAACTTTTTCACACCATTTATTATCGCAAATACACTGTATTCGAATAATCCCCCTGGGTTTATTTAAATGTAAGGAACGCATTCCCAGAGTTTATTCGAGACCGGGGTTCATTATTTTTATTCCCTCAAAAGTTGAAATATGTGCATGCTTAATCACAAACTTGAATTTCTTTTCCAATTTAAAATCTTTACCTGAAAAATAAAAAAAAACTAGCGATATCAATAAAATTAAAAAGTTTTTAGCTGCTAATATCCAAAGAATATCAATATATTTCAGACTCGGTTAGTCAGTGGCCTCCGTGTGTTCGAGCAATTATCCAAGAAACCAACATCGCAAAGCTTACTGCTGGCACACTGTTATTGGTGACATGTTCCGGTGCACTAGTCGGCCGAGAAAAGAAATGTGATATATGGCTTCCGGACATCGAAGTCAGCAAGGTAATAATCTTTTATCCTTTTTTTAAATATGTATTCACACAGCAAATATGATGAATGCGATTAATTATAAGAATCGATCCTGTGTAGGCTCATGCGGAGTTCAATTATTTGGATTCTGAAAATCATTACGTTGTTAAAGATTTGGGAAGCCAAAATGGATCATATCTCAATGGCGTTAGATTATCTGAGGTATATAATCCCTTTTTTTCAAAAAAATGTGTTGCCTTACTCAACGGGAATCTTCAATTTTGGCCATTTCGTTTTTAGCCGAAACAAGTTAGCGAGAATCACGCTATCAAACACGACGATGTAGTTGAATTTGGTAAAACAAAACTCTTGCTGCATGTTCACAAAGGGGCAGAGACATGCGATAATTGCGAACCTGGACAGGTACAAGCTGCCTTGGGTATCACAAACGTACCGAAAAAAGGTAGCGTCACAATTTTATATGATATTGATCTCAAAAAACATGTATTTATCTTGATACTCTTTTGAAAGATAACTATTTTTTGTTTACAGAAATTGTAAAAATTTTGACCAAAGAAGAGAAAGAGCAGGAAAGGAAGAGAGCTCTAAAAAACATTAAGAAAAAATTTGGTTTAGAGGTAGGCTGCTTTTCGTTTATGTGGTTGAGATACTGTGTTTTTGTGCGATTCAATATTGTTTAACATGATTATTTTTTAGTTTTAATATTATGAAATATTGCTTTTTAGGCTAGTGCATACGAAGAGAATTCTACCTCCAGTTCAAATCTTCCTTACAAAGATCGTGCCAAACAACGGAGGCACGTCAAAGGAAGTGACAATCCTTACGAAAAAACCGAAGTTGCTTCAGTTGACAAGTAAGCCATTTTACTTTCTACTGCTTTCTAGTGTGCGATTACAAGAAATCTTGTTGTTGACATACCGTAAATGCTCAATTAAACCCTGGCCTCGAATAATCCCCGGATGTTAGGGGAATTCTCTAAGTACTCGCGCCTCACATTTTCTGAGTGCATGGTGGATTCCCCATATTAATATTATTGAAATATCAGGCAAATAAAATACCGGTACCGTAGATGCTTGTTTCTGGTAAGTTTTGTCCTTTTTAATTTATTAATATCAACTTTGATAAAAAAAATAATGAACTCCAGGTATCGAAAAAAAAACGCAGGGTCAACGTTCCTTACTTTTAAATAAACGTTTCTAATGTGCACACATGTCAACATTTAAACTACCTTTGTCTACAAAATATCCTATATTTTTCAGAGCAATCTCGGTTGAAAACAAGGGATTTAAAATGATGCAGAAGATGGGATGGTCAAGCGGAGAAACACTTGGAAAATCACAAGCTGGCCTAATGGAACCGGTGAGTCTCACACATTCAGTTATTTTGGCAACTTTTTTTTTGCCATGCTATGATATTGAAACAAACGGTTTGATCATGAAAGAAAAATCCTGAAAGCGTTAATCATAAATAATTTATCATTTCTCATGCAAAAAAAAATTAGTTAAAATGCCAATCTTGCATTTAAAAATAAAAAAAAATCGTGTTTAAATAGACGGTTATCGAAATACCATATCTACTCGCGTGTAAGGGCCCCACATAGACTCCCAATATTTCACGAGATACTGTATATATACCGCACGACAAATATCTTGAAACTGAAGAGTTTCAAAATTATAATGTTTAAAATATGCATTATGTCATGTATATCGGGATATTTGTCTCTGAATACAGATACGGTAGATGATCTTGTTTATTTGTTAACATTAGGCTACTTCTATGACGGATTTTTTATTGACCCTATACATACCGCAACTGCAATTGTAAGGTGCACTTTGGCATATTTTATGCTCTCGATTGCAATAAAACGGTGTTTGTAAAATGGTCAACGCCGCTAAATATTCAATAGTTTATTTTTATAAAGTAAATACTAACAAACAGGGTTACATGCCCGTCTAAAAGTTGATTACAATGGTCTCATTGCCATTGGTCACACATGGCCACAAAATGCTAAAGCCACATGAGCATATTTACCACGGTGTTTTTTTTTTTTTTTTTTTTTTTGCTGTCGAGGGGGGTTAATTTTAATTGATATGAGGATACTTTAATTTTATTCCTTTCTCCTCACTAGCCAAGTAATAAAGTTTCAGCTCCATAAACCCTTTTGGTCCCGTGTAATGTTTTAACTGTGGGGTGCTCTTTTAGGATTAACCATTAAACCCTGTCTGCGGTTTCCTTTATTGGACACACAGGTGTTGCTCTCCTTTGCGGCACCTCTGGGATTATGGATACTTAAGTCAGTTTATGTTTTTAAATAAAAAACTTTACGATTCATTGTCTGTTCCTATCCTGAAAGCAATCATATTCAAAAACGTATTGTGTAACAGAATGAAAGAGCAAATTCTTGTTGTATTTATTTGACCAGACTCCTAAACTCAGTGTTCCCATTGTTGGGCATCTCTGTCTCTTGGGCGATGCACCAATTTTCATATTATACTTTTTTAATGTTTGGTATTACGAACAGGTGTCTAACACCGATGATTCGACAACCTGAAGTCAACACAACAATTATATGCAAATAAAATTCCCAACAATCGTGTTTTACAAACACGTTTTGTTTTTATTTAGATAACTTATTCAGTTGGATGTTGATATTTTAACTTTTTATTAAATTCAAACTAACTTTTTTATAAAAATATTTTTATTGGTTTAACCAGATCTGCCTTTGAAAATTCTGATTGTTTGTAAAAATGCAGAGCTTCAAGACATCAAAAGATTCAAGAGATGTAGTGGTAAGAGTTTATAAATTGCCACAAAAGTTTTAAGTAAGATATACCATGTGTATCCAACTTGGATTTGTCTCAAAGTAGGCCAAGTTTACCCCAATCCTCGACTGGTTGAAAATGGAGGATGATTTTAGCTTATTACTAAAATTAAAAATAAAATTAAAAAATTTAGTTTGAATTTGTAAACTGTTTCATAAGGTTTTATTTAAATTGTTATCGAATTTACTATAAAAATATTGTAGGTGAGGATGTTAGAAGCATTTAGATGTAGCTATTATGCACAGCTATTTCTTAAGTAACAACAATTAACCCAATTCATAAGGAAAATGTTTGTCCAGATGCTTCATTTGCTTATCGTTGAGTTCAAGATTGAGAAGTTGCACATAATGCCAAATCTTCTGTTTTGATTACATCTTGCTGTTGTCTTAATAAATGTCTCAGCAATGATTTGTGGTTTTGTAAATATCAATATTTCGCAACATTTAAATCTCTTTGATAGCTGATACCCTCTATGACCGAAAAAAACCTGGTTCATATGGAGAAATGTTGTAATGCACAATAGTTTTTTGATTTATTTCTTCACAAATTGTTGATAAACATGAAGCCGTCAGGCGTTTTATTGGCAATCATAAATGTCAGCAGCAGTTGCAAAATGTAAGCTAGTCTTAATGAAATATTATGGCAGATGGCCATTTCATGAAGCTTTTTTATGGGAAACTTGAAAGGGCATTGCGCAGTACCATCTTAAATATTTTGTTATTGTTGAAGCAATTAAGGGTTATAAGTTTTAATATCGGTCTTCGAAGTCGCAAAACTAAAATGCTGAAATGTTTTGGTAAAGTTGGATAGTTTTTTAGGAACCATTCTTTATACAGTGTGGACAAAAAGTCTTGGCCACCAGAATAATTTGAGGTAGAATAATTCTTATGATGTGGTTAAATAGGAAATCATAGATGATCTGTCCTCTGATGCAAAACATGCTGCTAAAGGTGGCCACCCATAAAATGGCCAAAATTTTGTTTTGTTACTGTATATACAGGTGGCCACTATTCAGAGAATTTGTATGAAGGAAAACATGCATGTATGCACTAAAACCAATTTATGAAAAGTAGTCATTATGCAGAGGTGGTCACCAAGATTTACTGTACAAAAGATCTTCGTTTTTTATTCTTTTTCTCAAGAATATCAATGAAATTTAATAGTCAACTGTCATTACATGTACATTAGATAGCATTGCAGTGAAGCGTGACATTCTCCCCTACACGCAAACAAATGTATCATTTCACATCTTCATGACATGATGATGATGAATAACACATTGTTACATTTTGCATATATCACCTATGATTTTAAATAGCAATATTTCAAGACGAAATAAAAAATTGGCTGACACTGCCATTCGAAATTTCTTGGTGACGTCAGATAGGACCATTTTAAGAACAGCCCATTGTAGTTGGCAATCGTTGGTGCTGCGCCTAGCAGTGCCAGACTTTGCTTTTTTTATTGTTTATTTTTGTTTACGGAATAATTCATCTAAAGAAGGAAACTGCAAAAGGCGTAAACATGTACCCCTGGCTTTTTTTTTCTCTTCCCCCTACATTTTTTTGCTTTTGTTTTTCCTATTTGTGCTCTTCCTGCCCTTCCGTCTTCCTAGTGCAAGAGGGGATTTTTGTTACCCGTCCCAACCACCCACCGAAAATGGCTGACCTTCCAAATGCAACAAGGTGAGATGCCTTCACCTTTTTATGGCCCAGACTACAACCAGAATTCTTGCACGAAAAAAAAAAATGAATTTTTATTACTTGTCTCCCTCATGCATACGCAGTTGCATGTTTACCCTATTTCTCAAATGGCTTTTGAATAATCCTCCCGAATAATCCGTACAAATATTTGGTAAATATGACTTGCAGTAATAGATTACTATGGCCATAAAAGTCATTCCTGACCTGCTTAAAATCTGTTTAGAACGTATTGTAAAAATATGTTAAATTTTGGGAAAAATGGTTAAGTTTTTACAATTACAGATAAAGTAAAACCTATTAAAGTGACCACCCAAAAAAAGGCAAAGTTGGCGACTGTATACAGATGGCCACTATACAGAAAATGGTATACTGAAATACAATTTTTTTTTTCAATTTCACCCTGTTTCTTCCTCATGGATTCATTTTTATTGCCCTCTTCAAAACGTTTCAGGTATACATTTGTACATGTACTCCATTTTTTAAAAATGTTAATTGTCCACCCAGATTTTTGCCAACTTGAAACTATTCAGCTGTTTTTTTTTCTGTGTTTCCAAATACTTCAAAAGCTCAATTTTATCCTTTAAGCGAAGTTCTTTGTACATTTTTGATGAAACTGGTGCCATTTTTTAGAAATATTTCCAAAAAGTTTGCAACAATTTAAAGAATGAAATGAAGGACTGAGAGAAGGTTAATTATACACTGTACATTTACAATGTATAAGATTCACATAGGCCATTTGATTACATGTGATTGGTTGGGTGGTATGAGAAGTGTAGAGGTTAAAACAGGAAGCAAGATGTCTTGACTGCCACTTCTCTTTAGGAATTTTCCCCTTTTTCCTTAAATTTCCACTGAAAGGGAATTCCCCTTTCTTGAAATTCTTGCTTAATGGCAGATTGATCAAGGCCACTTTATAAGATTGAAAAGTTGCAAAAGAGATGGCACACCCTAGCCTATATACACAATAGACAGGTGATCACTATACAGAAAATTGGTATGAAGGAAAACATATGCACTAAAACCAATATATGCAAAGTACGTGGTTACTGAGGTGGCCATGGTCACTTCCCAGGTTTTACTGTATTTGTTATACCATCTTTTATTGTCATTTAGTATTAAACTCCAACGCCAAATTGTAACAAAATGGCATCTAAGCTTAGTTAACTCGTGGTTTGAGATTTTGCCAAAATAATTCTCTGGTTGTTAATGCCTACATACATGTACATGCAGTGTATAAGCTCGAATTTGCGTCTGCAAATACGTCGTAATTCAGCAGACATATTGCAGATGTGTGTCTGGCTTTCTTACATAAAACTTGTTTATCAGAGCTACCACATCGGTGAAAATACATTCAACATATTTTATGGATTGAAACCTAGTTTCAAACACGATTTAATGAAAAAATTGCGTGATACTTGGCACACTGTACATATGCAACCTATACAACTATTTGATAAGATTTTATGTAAAAAAAAAGTTGTATTCGGTTTAAATTTTAGAATAATTTGTCTAAATTGCATAGGTAATGCTGAAAACTTTCAGTACCATACTGTTCTTACATAATTACAATACATATTATGCAACTATTAAAATTCTTGTAATTGAATCGAAAATATTTCAGTTTTATCCTTCTCTTAAAAATATCTTTGGGGGGGAAAATGCTTTTTAAAAAAAATAAATAAATAGCTATATTTTGTTTATTTGGACTGTATGCTAAATTTACATACAATACTGTTTATATGAGCATATATGC
This sequence comes from Xestoiulus laeticollis, assembly GCA_034698905.1. Lineage (NCBI taxonomy): Eukaryota > Metazoa > Arthropoda > Diplopoda > Julida > Julidae > Xestoiulus > Xestoiulus laeticollis. Next base: position 25,742 of record JAQGCC010000766.1, read on the forward strand.
TTTTAGATGAGAAAATATGTTGCATGACCATAGATGGCGTCTCGACGTACAGTATGCTATGAATTGCACAACCGTGGGGAATATTTATTGTTTCTAGAGCTATATGCAGTATTTTTTACTAAATATTTCTTTTCGGAACTGCAGTTTCCAAAACGACACAAAAATATAAATAAATAAAGTAAAATAAAATAATAAAAAATCTAGAAAGGAAGAAAAAAATGCAGCTGATAAACTTGTTTAAACGTTGAATAAATTATGAAAAAATGAACATTTTAAGTGTTATTGTTGTTTTCGGTTGCACCCCCTCATTTGCACTTTACAACAATAATGTTACCTGTGTGTGAAAGTTTTGCTTATTTTTCATGTTTTTCTCAGTTTATTTTCGCCTTTAGACACGTTTGACCCAGACAACTCATATTGAGAGCAGACGAAACCCCTCTGGGATGGCCTTTTCCCCCCTCATGATCTTAATGACATTTACAAGGCCCCTCCTTTCTTGAAATGGGTTAGGAAATGAAGACACAAAAAATGTTGCTTTAAAACCCACGTACGTGTAGTTGCTTACTTAGCTGAGGTCATTCTGGTCAAGGTTTCGACAAATTTACTTCCGAATACAACATCACTAAGTGCCAAAACCTATAAAACCAATGCTTCCTATTTCATTTCTCATTTCAATGCACATCTTTTGTAATTTTTAGTGTGGAGTTATGTTTTATAGTGGTTTTAAATGCCACTAAGATGACGACTAGCATATTGAACATTACATTGAACATTACATTTCAAAATAAGGTTTTTTTAAACCTCGGGCAACTTATGCAGGGTTTCCTCAAACTTTAAAAACCTCGATTTGTTCGGGGAAAATTAATTATTTTGAAAGTCAGGAAAATTGAACAGAAACATGTATATTACACTAGTTTTCTCATAGCCAGTTAATATAAGTTATAAAAAAAATGAAGAGATGGCATACTCAGGCAGCCCTGCATTTATAGTAATGGGGAAACTCCCCTTTTAACTCATTTTAATATCATTTTACATAGATTAATGTTTTCTACACGTTTTTAATCAACACATATTTTGTTTACTCGTGCAGATATGACAATGGTTAGTTATGATTTTTATTCAGATATGACAAGGAAAAAATCTTTTAATAGTATTTTGCATGATATAAAGTTGAAGTCAAGCTGGTAATTTGCAGCACATTATAAGCTTCGTTATAAAAGTTTTTTGATAGGCATACTGCTATATTTTACATATTTCAGTCGTCGGGATGTTCTGGAAAAATTGTTTTAAAAACTTGAAAAGTCAGGGAAGTTGATAATGTCTGGAAGAATCATGTTATTTCGAAGTTAATTGAGGAAATAAGTTGAAAAAAGTTGAATTGTCAGCTGAAAGAGGGATTTATTTACTTTCTTTTGCAGCATCTGGATGTGAAGCTTTTTATCTGTAGTTTATGCTTCTTGAGCTGAGATTTTTAGTGCACTGATATAAGCCTGCTATTCTGAAAATCTTTTACAAAAGCCTGCAAACACTGTTATGGACAGAAAGGGTTAGGACAGGTCAATCTGTCTCCGTCTAGACCTGTAAGCCAGGGTTTCCTTTCGGGATTTCAAATGACAATCGACGAGTCTCGATTTTTTTGCAATTGTTTTTCACACTTTTCTGCTCCTAACTTTTTATGTTTTTCTCTATAGTTTGATGATTTCGAGTTTTGGTTTGCAATGTTTTGGGATTTCATGCTCTTTCTGATTTATTTTGGATGAGGTTCTTGATGGTATCAAGGTGGTGTTTAGATGCTTAGTTCTCCAAAAACACCTGAAAATGACTTAAAAATATTCACAACCTAGTAATGAATAATTGTTCATGTTTTATTAACCTCATTTTAAAATGATGCTGCTTGACTTTCAAAAATTACATTATTATGTAATTACTGAAAATTAGCTTTAAAAATATGCCAAATGCTTCTATAAGGATCTAGTATATAAAGGGTAATGCTATAACTCGTCTAAAGTAAGTTGAATTTCTCCGAGCATTAACCCCGGTCACGAATTCTGTAATGCCTTAGACGAAATAAAAATCTGACAAATTCCTCGTAGAATCGATGTGAAGTGGATAAAATGCGCGACGACGCCAAATTCAAAAAAGGTGAAAATCAAATCTTTGCAAACCAGAAAATGACACATGCAAAATAGTTTAAACACTTTGTCTGATTTAAATTTCGTCTAAGACAATATACGAGATAATATACAAGAAAGAATTCGTGTGTGTATATAGTACTTTAATAAAGCTTGCTTAAACGTATTTCATTATGAAACTTATTATCTTATTAAATTTATTCAATTTTTCATCGGGGAAATTTTGATCACTACTAAAATGGTCAGTGTTTCAAATATGGCATCCAACTAACTTACCATGCTGTCTATGATTTAAAAAAAAATAAAATATTGACCCATGCAGTGCTACATATACGATAAAAGGAAAGTTTTCAAATCGTCTCATTGATTTCTCCCATTGAAATATGTAGCCATCAAGGAGTCCTTCAACATTTAAATGCCATCGAAAGCCCCCTCCAAGGTGTTTTCAATCCTTTTCAAATCCACCAATAATAAGCCCATCGATTCACTGCAATCTCTTATATATTGTTTGCTATCAAATCCTTAAGTGAATGTCTAGCCACGTTTTTGCCACTGACCATCACGACCATTATGGCCACATCATCACTTTTATTTGAAATCGCAGGTGAATTGAATCTGGCCTTTAGTGTTCAATATCTGTACTTTGGTCCGAGTGTTTGACCACCTGTGAAGCGAACGAGGCCTAAAGAAAACATTGTTTTTGTCTGCTTGTTTTTTACTAAATTTTTCAAAATGATCGATAAATATTGTAGAAATATTTTTATTTTTATTTGAAGTTTGCTAAAGGGTCTTAAAACGTCTGGCTGTAGTTACACCGAAGTTTAATTTAGCAACAATTTGTGCTTCATCACAAACATCTAACAAACATACTTGGATAACCTGGAATTCTCAGGGAAATTGAATCGGTCTGGGAAAAGCGATTTAAGATAGGGCTCATAATTAGCCTGTTTTGTATCTATAGAAATGGGGAAGTCCCCTTATTTTGAGATTTTTTTTGTCTGATCGTACACACTATGAAATGCCGCGAATAGTTTTATTGTAAAAAAGTTTTTAACATTGCAAATTTTCATTTTTTAAATTTTAAGTCTTCAGGATGGTCAGGGAAAATTGTTTTAAAACTGGAGAAAAGTCAGTGAAGTTGAAAATTTCGTTTCTGTGGAAACACTGGCTTGTCATTGTGTTCCCAAAATATAAATGGGATATTTATTTTCGATTGTGTTTGCTAACAATGTTTAAAGTTAAGGTATGGATTTTAAAGAAAGACAGAATTTTGGTGCTCTATACTTGCTTAATTGCCTATATTCTCTCTAGACGGAATTTTGTCTGCTCGTCTACTTAGGGCTTAAATGCCCTAATAATGTTAACCTAGTCCGGCACAATAATTACAGGGTGGTTGTTTTAACAAAAAAAAATTTCGTTTTTTTCTGAAACTGGCACTTTCGCTGAAATATATTCTTTAAAAGAGAAATAGTTCACAACTCAACAGGTATATAATTTATATAATTTGGCATTTAAAGAAAATTTCCCAAAAATGTTGTAGTGTAAACTGACGTTGGTAATTCGTAGTTTTTATACAATTTAAATTTATTATTCGAATAATTTGTTTTCCTGCTCTTACCCTATATTTATTTCAGCATTATGGTACCATAACATGGCCAAAACTCCAATGACCGCATTTAGCTAGAGGTAGGGCAGAAATATGAGATCCATGGGTCTTAGACGAGACTTAAAATGTGTGCCCCAATTTATTTTTTAAATAATATACAGTGTACATGTAAAAATTGTATACATGTACTGTAGATACCTAATATTTAGATAGTGACCAAGTTCACTACAAATTATGTCTACTTCATATCATTACAGTACGTTATATATTTTGGAAAGGTCTCCAACTTATCCCCCTCATAAATTCCTGAATGGCCAATGTTAGTTTATATGCTAATTTTGTTGACTGGTAAATGCTATTGTTGGTCTATAGCACATCACCTGTAGGTTTGCCCTCTAGATGCAGAAATGATAAAATGCTAATTTTCACACGCATGCGTTTATGCAAAAAATGTTGCGCTATTAGGGTTTATAGATAGCATCGTTTGTAAGAGCTTAAAAACTAGTGCCATTTAACTAGCTTATATCTTTTCTCAGTAGTGTTGAGTTTATGAGGAAACACCCTATTTAGGTATACATATACAATGACGCAAATTTAGCCATACATAGTATAGGTTACGTGTACATCTAAAACCAAGTACATGTACAAATTGTAGAATGTAATGTGTTCGAAATATACATGTTCAATAAGCAATGCATGTTAAAATTACTGTAGTTGAAAATGAGAGCGTGTACATAAATGTACATGTACAGAGTGGTTCAAAAGTCAGTGCCACCCCTCTTTTTTCTTTCATTTTATAGTTATGAAAATTATGTTATAGCAATTAAATTGAAAGTAATGTGTGTTTTAGCAATTGATGTAATTCGATTTTATCTATGACCATTTTTTCACGGAAACAGAAATTATAATTTTTTAGCCATAACACTTATACTACGGACAGATTATAGAGTTAAAGGCCATTTAGCACTAAATGACCTTTATCTTTGCCTTTATCTTTGGGTGGACACACTGCATCTGTAAAATGACCTTTAGTGCATTGCATTATGGGATG
>JAQGCC010000767.1:0-30520 GCA_034698905.1 Xestoiulus laeticollis
CTTAACGTGCAGCTGTGCTTGTACATTATAACTATAAAATATAGGTACTCAAACAGACCCCAAAAGTTTTGCACATGTGTGCAGATTGCAATCTGCTATGACCTCAATTCGCAAAAAATGCTTTCTTCTGATTGGCTGGACCTAATGCTAAGGGCTTGCTAGAACTCTGGCAAAGAGAAGAGGAGGTTAAAGAGAAGACAAGTGTATTTTGGCAGAACTAAGTGACATTAGAACAATAACCCTTAAAACTCTGACAAGGTTGGCTTAGTGGTTATGCTTAGCTCCTTGAACTTGGGAGACCCGGGTTCGAACCCCGGTCGATTATCCTGGTTGTGTTTTTTTGCGTTTTCCCACAACCTACCTTAATCGCACATATAGACACATATAGGAAGATGCCGGAATAGTTCCCCAAAAAGCGGCCACGACCGAATACTCTTCCCCTTAAAAATCTGGCCCTTTGCCTCCTGTCACATGAAATGTTACAAACTGACTGCAGGGTAACAAATTGAATTGAACTCAATCACACTATGCATAATTTATTGGCAGCGATGCTTCATCTACTCAAAAGCTTCATCAGGCTATGCAATTTAAAAAAAACAAACATTAAATTAATAAAATATTTTAGGAACAAAAGTATTTAATCATAGGGGACAAGGGCTGTACCCAACGTGTTCTGTCACTGTGGCAAATTTACAAATTATCAGTAAACTATCGGGATCCCTTATTGAGGCACGGCAGTATGTAACATGCCACGGCACCTGCCTTGTGCAGTTTATACAAAAGAAAAGTAGGATCCAAGTAGGATTCACTGCTCCATTTTGAATCTCAACTAGGAGTGCTTATGCATACACAAATCAAACATGCTCTGAGATTTGATTCCCTATAGGAGCAGACATGCTTAGAATGACAGAACCACATTTTCACACCAAATACATGTATTGCTGTATAAACAGCATTTTCATAGCCCTAGTGTCGTTTCGCCCATCTTATCCCTTAGTGCACGGTGAAGTAAATATTATAAAACATGGTGAAATTTAAAATGCAATGGGATGTACAAAATATAACATAAGGCTAAACTAGGACATTTGGGGTCGCAATCTTATGAACTCGAGGCTTGAGCTAGTTCGAGTTCCCTGCAAAATTCAACATTAAATTCAATTCAATTCGTTACCCTGCAGTCAGCATGTAACATGCCATGTGGCAGGGGGCAAAGTGCCAGATTTTTAAAGGGGAAGAGTATGCAGCAAATCCGCAGCAAATCAAAAACAAGCAAATGATCCATTAAAAAACCCCTACGTTGAAATAAATAGCAATAATTGTGTAATGTTTATGACACTTTTGCAAATGCAAGGGTGTGCCTCGACAAAAACCTAAATTTGCTGAATGTGGCCCCTTAATGGGAGGCAAACACTGCAATCATGTATGCTATACAGGAAAGCTTGCATTCTTATGGGTTTAAAATTAATTCACACCGATTAGTTCACGGGCGATTAGGGAGGTTGTGGGAAACCACGAAAAACCACAACCATGCAGGATAGCCGACCTGGGTTCGAACCCGCGTCTCCCGAGTTCAAGGAGTTGAGCAAAACCACTAAGCCAACCTTTTCGGTAATTCAAATCGTATGAAACTTCTCCATGAGAATAAAGGTTTTTTGAAATGTTGTGGGTGTAACTATGCCTTAAAATGCATTAAATGTCGTCTAAGATAGCAAAGCCATAAAATATAGTAGAATATTTCGAGTGATATAGGCCCAATACTTTGAAAATACCACATTTCATCCTGTGCTTGAACAAGCGTGCCATCAATTTGTCCTAAAGATGAACAGCATGCATCAATAGCCACAAGAGCTTCCTGTCATCGCTAACTATTTCATGACAAAAAAATCAGTTAGACGTGAAAGAATTGGTCTATTATTATTAAAGGCATCCTCTTTTCAAACTATTCCAAGCGTATGTACTTCCAAGTTATTATATCATTATATGACAGAAAAGGATTACATCTTACTTATTGGGAATCATTAAAATTCTATACGAGCAGCCCCAGTTTAACCTGAAAAAAGTCAAGTGACACAACAGTAAGGCAAAAATAAGAGAGGCCCTCAAAATATGGAAGGGCCTTGCTTAAATTGTAACCCAACAGGGAAAATCCCATAGACTATAAGGGTTTAGGGAAGACTCCTAGCCGAAAGGGCAAGTAGGGAAAAGAGGTCACCTCAGCATAGAAAATGGAATAGGGAATTTCCCCTGATGAGAGCCTCAAGCCATTCACATGACATTTCTAAAACCTTAAGTGAGGCAAATTGGTGGACAAAATTCAAGGATTTCAAGGCTTATTCATTATATTGCCAAGGAGATCCTCTTATAACATCGAGTACAAATACAATCAATTATAAAGAAGGCTATTGTACAGTGTAGGCTACATGAAGCAGCAATCTGTTCTGCTAATCCGACGTTTATTTGATAATCCGACAGCGCTTGGCCCAATATGGTGTCGGAATACCGAAACTGCACTGCATCATTCATAGTTGTATATAGTGATTTGAATATCGTGTTGTATAACAGAATTCATGAAATTTTTTGAGAAATTTATAACATTTTCAGAGAAATTTCAAAGAATATAAATTGTAGAACAAAATTGATGATAAATGATAACTTTTGTTTGAATATAAGTGTGTATAGCCTATTTGTGGATTGCTATGAATTTGCTAATGTATAGTTTAATAACCATACCCTAATTCATAACACTAATGCGCTTAATATCTTGGGCTATTAGGGGATAATGGACTAAAGAGCTTTATATGATTGCTTGTCATAATAAATTAATATATGGTTGATATATTATGACAATTGAGATTGCAAACGTTGCCGCATTCGTTAGAACGAATGAGTACTGTACTTAAGCTAATTAAGCCAGATATACAATTTTATAGCATTTTATTGAGTTAAGCATCCATCTACAAATGCATGAAAAAATTACCAAAATGTAGGACCCCCATTAACAAGATAATGAATATAGAATTTAACAACAACAAAAATGGCCTCTTTTTTATCACTTTATAAGTGTTCAACAATTTTTTTAGAAAATAATGAAAATATGAAAAAGTATAATGTAAAAAATGAAAATAATAATAGTTCCATAGCTGCAAAATTGTACCTTGATATACATTAGGCTCCTTCACGCAAGCGCTGTTAAGCACAAGCCGGCAATGCTATTCCCTAGATGTGCGCATGAACAGCGCATGCGCACATCTAATTACGCATGAAGGAGTCTAGTATATACATGTGGCTCTGCAGGCACTTTCAATGCAGTGAGAAATAAGATGTGCAATAAAAAATCGTTAAACCCCAATATTATAAATGGATATTACAAGTACTGTATGAAACTCAAGTATATTAAGTGACAGGTTTGGAAAGAAAATTATGGTACTTCAAAAATACAAGTCTGTTATTTTTCTGACAACCAACCAGATATTTCGATAATATCTATCAGCATCATCTGCCACTATATCTTGCTGTAAAAGACAAGATGAAGAGATAGATGACTTCCATATGCCAAAACTCATATTATAAGCGTAGAGCCTATTGAAAATATCGAATATTGTGTTGGGTCCATGTGTATACATTGCAATTCAGTTTTTATGCAGTTTGTCAACATCGTGAAAATGTGTTATAGCCCAACTTTTATTACATTCGGTATTGAAGATCGTAATGTAAAAAAATAAAGAGTATGCAAAATGCTTCATGATGCCATAATAAATTCTGTCGTCTAGACAACAGTTAAGCATTAAACTCACGCAGTTGTTGGCCTGAATACAAATTTGAAACACGAGAGAAGTAAAACAACACTAGAAATAATTAATGAAAATATAACCATAATTCCACGTTTAACAACTAATGAGACCAGACTGAACAATCATCCTCATCGAATAAAATGGATTTAGGGGAGATATGGGTAATGGGTCCACATTATGGAATAAAGGCATCCAAAATGCTGAACATTTTCATACAGACGAATTACATGGAAATCTTCAGTAACATGATGTCTTTTCTTTAAGCTATAACATTCATTCAAACACTAAACTTTTTTTGTATTTTCTAAGCAATAAATTATTTTGTAAAATGTGCATCTTAACCAAATTACCCATTGGTATAGGGTAATGAGACATATTTCTGCCCATGCCTGAACCAGACAAATTATTTAAATCTCATATATGGAATGATGAAATAGTTTGCACCATCATTAAATTGTCCATTAGAAACAGTATTAATGGCTCCTAATAGACGTTCTTGATTCCAAATTGACTTTTCGGATGTTCACATATACATGTACATGTACATGTATTTGAATAACATCTTCAATAGATGTAATGTATGTTAATTGTGCAGGGAGTGATAATTGCATTTTAACTATAAAACAATATAGGCTACTTTTCATAGATAAATTGCTTGGAAAATGCACAAAATGTTTAGGAAAAATTACCCAATAGGGTAAATAGGGCCAATAGGTCTCATTACCGCAAACTGCACATATAGGCGTATTCAGAAACATTCTTATTTCTCTCCAGTCATTTGAAATAATTAAATTTCACTTGGTACTATATCAGAACACACTGAAGCTTATATTAAAGCAAATGGTGAATTAACAAAAAACTGAATTCTAGATAGTAAAAGGCTTATAAGCTATGGTTTGTCTCCAGGCATGTGGTTTTTGTTTATTTTTTTTAAGGAGGGGGGAGCCTTGATATCATACAATTGTTTTTCCTCAATCCAGCACAATAAATTTATTTAACTGCAAGAACAAACCTGAAGCAAGCTTGAAACTTTTTTTAAAGCAAATTACAAGTATTGATTTTTTGAAAATCCCGATAAAAATACAAGTTCTGTATAAATGTTACAAGGAATCATCTCCACTGCTATACGTTTTATCAATAAATTTTCCCCAGCACCGGAGCAACCAATATGAATTGAAAATGTAATTCAAAACTGATAGAATTTGCAATATACATACGGTGCAATCAAGAAATCTACTGTATATCTACCATTTGCCGTGAATAATATATCGCTGCGGAATCTGATTTAAAGATGAATGCGAAGCAATTTGGTAGTACATCATACAAAGTTTTCCTTAAATAAACCAAGCATAAGCTTTTACCTTGGAAAATAAGAATTCATGATATAAGGGGTACGTGCTAAAACTGAAGCCAGCACACTTATCAGAAATATTTTATTTATACTGAAACCATTCGTTAGCCTCCTGAACATTACAAAGATTAAAATAAAAGAAATTCTATTTTATGAAAAATAACTAATGGAATAGATACAATAGTAATCGTTTTTGGATATTAGTAGATGTAAGCACAAAAACTAGATTAGCAATTAGGTATTTATACTGTTAAATAACAAACCTGTAACAACGCACTCCCTGTCGAAGCAATAGAAATGTGCTTCCTAATGACAACAAATTGGTGCAGTTTTGCTCAAGTTCTCATAGGAGGTAATTATTCCTTCCAGCTAACATACCTTTTTCAGCTAATTAGATTCTGGAAAAGCTTTCTATGGATTTGGGAATTCCATTATCACTTTGCGAAGTAAATGTCTCCAAGTTCCGTTAAACGCATGTGCACACAGCTCCCAAGTACGACATGATTTACCAAGTGTAACAAAGAAAAGACTGCTTTTTTGCCTTTTGCCGTACACATATGTTATGCCAGGAACATACTTACACTGCATGCACATCAACAAATAATTGAAAATAAATTAAGTTTACTACCATCTATACGGTGGTCCCTTAAGAGTAGTCACATCCGTGAAATAATCTTAATTGGGGACTCGCTTTCACTTATGATATATGTCTGATATTGACTGACGTACTTTGGGGCACACCGTTTAAAGCGTGCAGGACATAAGGGCGCAGACAAAAACGCACAAGCATATGCGTGTTACGACAAAAGTGTACCCGGCAAAATTGCGCGCCTAACCTAATTTAAACTAAACTAACCTAATCTCAGGATGTTCAAAATCATAAGTTTTTTTTGTTACGCGCTTATGCCGGGTGCGTGTCGAAAAGCACTTACTTTAGCGGGTTTTTTGTCCTGCGCGCTTTTGACGAGCTAGCATACTTTGGTCATGAAATGGGGACAAACTCACTTGAAAAAGCCATGACGTTGGGAACAATAAGCAGAAGCAGACAGAGAAATTCAGCAAACATGTTGGTTTCCACCGTCATGGTGCGGCCACACACTCTTCGGGCGATCACAGTGCACAATGTGTGGACGGTACGCCCGCCCAATGCATGGACGGATCTAGCTACGATGCATAATGTGTGGACGATCATTCATCAATTCATCAAATCGTGGCTATGTGCCCGCGGCTACGAAATCCGTGTCGGCATTTGTCCCGTACAAAGGGAGCTCTGTCCCAAAACACGAAGACACAAGCGCCCCCTACCTAAAGTCACAATAGAACCTAAGCGCCCCCTACCAAACTTCACGAAGGCACAGCCTTACGATGCAGGGTGGCACGTAAGGGAGTCTTGTCTGCCAATTAGATCCCTGAATGTAGCATTCGCGGAATATTGCACCAATGTTTATCGAATCACTAAACCCACAATTTTGCAAACATTAGTATCATTCGACGGCTGTGTGGCCGCACCATCAACATAGATGTCAATATGGGCAATGAGCATTAAAAGTAAGCAGTGCTCCATAAAGGAACTTGGAGAAGCCTGGCATCTGAAGTCTCCAAGGATCGGGCAACGAATTAGGAGAATCAAGGGGTTTGCAAATCAATGCCTGAGGTTTGTCCCACGAGTGATTCGAAACTGTCCGATAGACATGTAACTTCCAGATCATCGCATTGTCCAACCGATACTATAGTCCTGCCACTCGACTTGGAATCCCCATAAATTACTAGACCGATCATACTCAGAATTGTGGATCGGATATAAATTTCTAACACGACGCTTGGCAAACCTGAATTGCCGCTACTTTGTCGTAGTACTGAGATCTGGAACCATGAGCAACTTTATTTTCCAACCATTCCTTTACAATTAAAGTTAATACCTGCCAACTGCAGAAATGCTGAAAAACCATTATGGGCACAACTCGGCATTAGCTAATCTCACGTATGCCGCTAATATGCATCGGATATTATTAACCACTAATAGACTTTGTTAAACACATAGAATAAGTAATCTTCTAAAGCTGGAAGAATTATTGAAGCCGTCAGCTAACTGTCTGGCTTCTGCTAATGAGAAAGCATACCAAATTCCTAAAAGCACCACGCTTTGAAGACAAATGCATGGGCTTTCGTTCCCCTGTGGTTCATAAACTTGGTGCATGATCTAGAAATGCTCATTATAATGGTACGTGTACAACTTGAGAGACCTCCACGGCATACCACAAAGATGATTAAAGAGTAAGAGTAAACCAATGGGGATGAGCACTTTAGATGTAACACCAGCAAATCCATGATTAATATTCTACAAGATCTCCCTTAATTTATTATTATAGACAATAATGAAGCAACATCAAGTGCTTGCCAAATTGATGAGTCTTTTGATTATACTGAGTTTGAGATATCAATTCATGCCATCTTGATGAAATACAGTTAAAGTTCTGATGCTGATGCTCTTAATTTCTGAATTCTAATTCCTGAAACAATTAATGTGGATAAACAGACTTATTTAGATTATAGATCTTATTCTTAAGAAAATAATTTGTAATCTTTATCAGATTTGGATGGAGCTAACTACATGTACAAAGTCACAAACATTTCCATAAGAAGACCACCCCAGGTACATATGATTTGAAAACTGAGAACTTTTTTGGACATGCGACTGTTGAGTTTTATTATGTTGAGTTTATGTTGAGTTTTGTAGCCGATGGGCGACCATCGGCTACATTCGATTACATTATTCAATTTACGATAAGTATTCATTAGAAGCAAGTTTTGTAAAATATAAGCAAACTCTGGTTTTATTTAACTAAACTCGCCTCTATTGCACACTTAACAGCGACATAAAAAGATAAAAATTCAAATTATGATATGGGATTATTTCAATGTGCTGCCCGCGAATACTTTGGCTAAGTACGCTTGCGACCCTTGGCCCTCTCATAGTGCTTTTGTGGACATCTTTGTATTAAAAGTTGGACCACCCTGGTTCTAATTCTCCTTGTGAAAAAAAATTAATTTTCTAATAATGTTATACTTTATATTTTAATAAAACGACTGGTCTAGAAGGAATTGAGCAAGCTGTATTAATTTAAACGATGGACCTAAACCGCAGTTTTAATTTTGTTGCCGATAACGCTTAATGATCAAATTTCAGGCAACACATATAGCCTACATGTATCAAAAGATACAATATAAATGGTTTTAATTCTCCAGATTGTGTAGGCTAGAGGATAATTTAACGCTATGATGGGCTCGTATATTACATTAAATTGAAGGGCCTAGGCACGCATATCACATCCTGTGGACTAAATGCATGCATATACTGAAAACAAAGCTGTTTTGGGAAAAACAGAAATGTGGGAATTCAACTAAGAACAGTTTATCGATTCTTTTGCAAACCATATAGGAATCTTAAGAATGGGGAAAACATTGCAAGGGTGTCCAGTAGAGCGCAAAATTGGGAAATTACCTGAATTTTTTTAGCACCTCAAAAAGCTCTGGAATTGGTCTAGAAATTCGTTTCAAAAATCAGTTTATTTAAACAGATGTTACCATTATTTTAGGAATTCCTGCTATATGTTATGTGAAATTTTTATTTTTAACAATTTTCTATTTCCAATAAGATAATTTTCTAAAATTTTCATATTGGTCTAGAATACAACAACAAACGAACAAAACAATACAGTGTTCGATTTATACATTATATAAATCGAACACTGTATTGTTTTGTTGAATTTTGGGGAAATATATGGTACATGTATTATTATAATTGATGTCAATTTGTACATAATTTAATAATTCTTTATACATTTTTTATACATGTATATAAAATGGTTACATCACACAATGCAGACTAATAATTTAGCTAAAATTTCAACATAAATGTAAAAAAATATGTCACAAAATAATGCTTTTTAATAGGTCTATATTATAACAACTATAAATTATTAAATTATTTTTCATTTTATTATAATCAACAGCATTTTTTAATAATAATTGTACTATATAATATAATACTGGATTCAGATTCATTTTCAACATGAATAATTTATAAAGTATATATACAGTGTGTAGCCTATGCAGTAAATATTTTTACATGTAATGTAGCCTACATATTTTTTATAAAAAATATTTGTTAATTGTGACAACAGGTATATATTAATAATATAAAATAATGTATATGATCTAAATGCATACATTATATAAATCATTGTGCGGGTGATAAATATTTAAAAGTTATAGGTCTATCATATAGAAGATTCTTTTAGGGGGAAAAAATAGTTCAGTGATGGCATATCCTTGAAAAATTTAGGGCTTGAATTTTTCCAAACAAACTTACTGGACGCCATGCTATATTATAGCTCTAATTCTACATCCATAGCTTACTCTGTAAAGTAGACCTAAGTCATGCAGATAGACCCATTGCTGATTTAGATAGTAAACAGATTTAATTTAGGAAAAAATACTGGAAAACCCTGTAAATCTAGTTATCCACCAAATTTACCGATCATCCTGTCTGCATGCTCGCATTATAGGTATACAGTATATAGTCTTCCAGAATAATCTCAAAATCAAACTGCAGTCATTTCTGAACTGGCGAATTATTACAGTAAGCTATCACTTTTAAAATAACTGAAATGTCCAATAAAATTATTAACGATCGTTTTATCTCATATATATAAATTCCAAGTGCAAGATCAAAGAGATATAAACCAGCAATGGCTAGAAGGTATATATAAATACAAAAATTCCTTTCCTAATTTCCATTACATCCCCTCTTTTCAGATAGGCCCTACTGTATTAAGTTGAAATGCCAGAATGGAGCCATGCATCCATATTCCCATCTGCCATAAAACAATCCCTATCAGCATTTCATTCATAAAACAAGCCTCCATCTTTTCATTAACAATCGAAAAATCCATGTGCATTGTAGAAGTCATTGCACACTGCGGCATAGCGACGACTAACTTATATTAAATGATCCATATAGAAGGAAATGCGCATTATTAAGCCATGGTATAAAGATGTTGGCACGTATATCCACTATAGCTGCATTGCTGGTTTTCATTTGTGCATACATACACATTCGCACACCTTCATTCAATTCACTTGGTAATAGGACATGAACTTAATTCTTATTGGTATTTGTGAACTTTATATATCACTCTACTTATTTCCAGCGAACGAGCATTTTATGGACACCCAAGGAGCAGTAAACCACATACCACCTACTGTAAAACCAACGGAAAGTTCACGTAGTTTATTCATCCCAATACCGTGGAAACATCACCTTAAATTTGTCTTTAAGAAGGGCTTTGAAGAGAATCATTGCCATTACTGACTTGTCAAATTCTCACCATGCAAAAGAAGACGAGGAATTCAGCAAGAATGTATCGGGAACCAGGGCCGGCATTGGGGATGTGCGACCGGTGCAGTCGCATAGCCTAGCGCTGGTGACCAGTTTTTAGAAGCCACTGGAATAACCCAGTAAAAACACATTTACTATTCTTGCACAGGGCCCACACTACCTAATACAGCAAAGCCTGTAAATAGCGTCCCTCTATATAGCGCACTACCTGGAAGTAGCGGTCCCTCACAGTCGGCCGGGGTCGATCAATTTTACAGAACCAGCTGAAATTGTAGATAAAACTCTCACTATAAAGTAACACACCGGATAAGTCCCAATAGTGTGCGCTATTCACAGGTATTGCTGTATTGTTACTGTCGCCCACACATTATTCTCGGATGTAATTGAAGTAGATTGCGCAGCTGAATGATCAACCAATCTCAGCTTTTTAAAACATTAACGAGTGGCGCCGTAGGAGGTTAAGATTCCCATCGTGGATGTAATTGAAGTAGGTGGCGCTGCTGAATGATCAACCAATATCAGCTTCCTAAAACATTCACGAAGGGCGCCGTAGGAGGCTATGATTCCCATCGCGGATGTAATTGAAGTAGGTGGCGCTGTAGGTCTTTAAGATTCCCAATAACTTCTTGATATGAAAAGTTGGACCACCCTGGACTATACAATACGTACAGCTGAACATGCAAAGTTATACACTAAACCAAATTTTAAATATTTTATAGTAGGCTAGATGATAAATTTAGCTTTCTATACTGTACTTTCAGCATGCCATTTTTTCCAGGACTTCCGCTTGAAGCCTTCAAAATGCACCATCTACATATTAATCAAAACATTGGTATATAAAGTTACATGTGCAGTAACCATGCATTTGAAACCGAGAGCACAAGAGGGGGTAATGTCCTTCTTATAGGCCCAATACTCCGTGCTCAAAGGCTCATCTAACAACCCTTCCTTGTTCAAAACTGCCTCCCCTTAATAAACAATGACAGAACATGACGCCTACTAGAAAGATATGAAAAATTCAGCATGTATAATGAGTGCTTTTCAAACATCAGGAAGAAACACATATGAGCTCAACTCCAATTTACAACCGCAAGATTATATCCTCGAATAGGGGAGTTCTGTACATGGAGATAATCAAAATTCCACGAGGACAAAGCTGGATGAAGGCGTTTTCAAAGATCATTTTATACATATTCTGAAAGTATGAACACAAGTATATGTATTGCCGCATGTTACCGCTGCGCTGAAATAAAATACGAATAAGAATTTGAGTAAGAAACATTATATGCAAAGGCCATCACAACACGAGTCTACGTAACAGACATACAATCTCGCAAAAATATATAATATACAAATATAATATTATTCAGTGCCGGTGCAGCTGTTTAGGCCCTGTGCTGGTGCCCTTAATGATGACCAGTTGTGAAGGGCCCCCCAGGGCGACTGGAATAACCCAATAATAACATATTTACTATTCTTGTATAGGGCCCTGCACCACTACCTAAGGCCGTAACTGATTTTAGGTTACAGCCTTAGCTAGCGCTGCAGGGCCCAGTGCACAACTTGTGTGGTCCTTAGCCAATAGCTGTGAAGGGGCCCTTCAAAACTTGTCATAACTAAAGTATAATATTCAACTCAGTACCCAACAGTCAGCAAACAAATGAGATGTGGTAAGTAGCGACTTGGACATCATTGTTAATTTGAATTAAACATCTAATAAATTTAAGTCATTTGCAGGAAAAGTTATTCCATTGACTAATCGCGTGCAAAAAGAAGAACCTTGTGTAGGAAACACAATTTTATCCAATCATGTACGGCAGTAAAATTGACTAAACGATATGGATCGGTTCAAAATAGTGATAGAAATGTGGACATTAGAATATGAAAGCATAAATATAACCAACTATATAATGAGAAAATTACTTCTAGATAAAAAAATTCGATAAGTTTTCCACATGACAAATTCTCATAGAAGAAAAAATATAACTCATCATGCATGGTTAAAAAAAAAACAAATTTAAAAAATGAAAGAAGGAGAATTTACAAGTTATATTAGTAGAAATAAAGAAAAAATAATGTACGAAGATATATACACGTACATGTATATAATGTACATATACGTTGGATATATATATTTATGCTTTCATATAGTTTTTGTTCAAAGCCTCGTAATTTAATGTGTAGTGTTGCAGTAAGAAAACTTTGTAAAAGAAGGAATGGAAAACAAATTCAGCACTAAAACGTTTCAAACAATATAGGCTTACCGTGTATTGAAGCATTATATACAAATGCAAACCTGCAAATGCAATCGGTAAGAAAAAAAAAAGTCACCATATAATGGCGATTTTTTTCCCATAACGATATAAAACATTCTCGGAATTATCTATTCTTGAAACCAGAACAAGTAAAGCCAGGGTATACATGTATAAACAACAAACAAACATAGTAGGCCCCTATAGGAAACACAGTCGCATACTAAAGAAAAAAAGCCCAACAGTAAGGTATACAAACTTTGAAGTGAGACAACATTGTGCATTTTTGATAATAAAAGCAACAGAAATAAAATATCTGTTATACAACATTATAAAATTATAAGTTAGAAAAATGGCTGCCCCCTTAGCAGGCGAAATTTCCAATTAGGTGAAAGAGGTCCCTTGCCTGACATTGGTTTTTAACCCTTGTGTTGCAGAAGTAGGTCAACCACTCCCAGTTGGTGGTGGAGTCTGGAGGAGAACTGGAGAGGCTAGCCAATTAGGTTTCAGGATGGACAGTAAACCACCAGTAATAGTTGGGCCACACGCCTAAAACTAATATCCAACTACCAGCTTGTCGCACTGCCTATGTCATAGGGCCTAAAGTACTAGGCAACTTTTGATCGCTACATTAATACAATGGATTAAACAATACGGATTTGCAAGGCATCCATTGCCCTTTGAAATAAGCATAAAGAACTGCAATAAGCTTACATCTATGGTACGGCAATTTCAAGCGAATTACCGCTGTGGCACGCACACCGACATTAAACGTAATGAAACCGTTTTCAAAAAAAGATTAATATTAAGGCAGATTATCGCAAATGAACATTTCAAAAGCACATAATCCTAGCCTAATATTTAGTCAAAACAAACTTAAGCCCATTCAGGCCAAGATAATTTTTCTTAGATTCTGCAACACTTTTTTTGAACCACAAGGTGTACATGTACTTTTGATACAACTTCTGTTTTCTGAGCACATGACAGCAACTATAGACAGGAGAGTCGTTTTATTTGCAAAGTTCTATTTGCATTAGCCCTTATAAAAATACATGTATAATGCAATGTCTTCGATAGTTTAATTCCGCTTACGATAAAAACCGCATTGCTAAACTTTTTTGATACCGTATAGAAAAAATGATAAATGCAAAATTTTCTTTCCCTCAAGTGGCAAATATAAAGTTAGCGTGAAACCTTAAAGATTATGCATTACAAAATAAAGTCTGCACACATAAGCCCATGCAGCGCAAGGTGTTACGAACCTGGAATACGGCAAACGCTAGTATCTGCAGTCATTTTTTAAAAGAAAAGAAAACATGTTTCTTATAGAAATGTACATAATTTAATAAAAATGTATGTAATTTAAGAAAAATGAGAATAAAATTTAAGATAAAATGTATAAAATTAAAGAAAAATAATAGAAATTTACAGATTTTAAATAATGAAGAAATGCAAGAAGATTACAGAATTTAAGAAAGATGCAAGGAGTTGACAGAATATCAGAAAAAATGGCCTACTTATATTTTTTATATTTTTGGTCAGAAATGTGTTATTTTGCTAGGTTCCAATATCACCAATTTCTTTTGTCAGAAAGATGTAATTTTCCTTTGTCAGAAAGTTGCCAATTAGTTTAGTTCAAATGACATGATTTTCACAAAAAGGTCATATTTTCAGTGATTTCATTAGTTATAATGACGTCTTGATGACCAAAAAACGATGTCATGATTACCGATTTGCTACCTGGGACCATTTAAAAAATGGTCTTAAAACAAAGATCTTAATCCCTTTTCCAAACTAATTTTAAGGCATTCAGAAACTGTCACTAAAAACAACGGATCAATATTGTATGAATAGAAATTGAAATGAAGGATTCTGGAAACACTTTTGTAAATCCAGATTAACCATAAAAAAGCAGAGAGAGGTGACTATTGTTTGGCAAGCCTCTATAACTCATTCCTTCCAGTCTTCTAAATTCCAAAAGAAGCACATCCTGATCTTGAAGTACAGGATACAGAATTTCGTTATGATAGCCATAACCACCAAAACATGATATTATAGGCTAAGCTTTCCATCTGGACATCGCACATAATGTCCATGCCACCATTCACACATGCGACAATAGAAACTGTTATGTTACCAAACCTAGTTTTTTATGATGCAACTGTTCAAAATCACCAGGGTTGCCGCATATGGGAACTAAGTAATAATCGATTGATCCTACAAACGAGCAACGGTATCCATGTGGGATTTATAGCCATGGCTAAGGGGGTCAAAATCCAAAATACTGCCTAGCAGCATTTCAGAGCACTTGCATGCTTGCACAAACTGCTGCATAACCAATTCCTATTTTGCATGAATGAGCATGTCCTGCCTACCAGGGCTGCACAGAACAACTATATTCCTATAATCAAATTTAAAATCCTCAATGCCAAAGAGGTGCTCAATTTCTTTTGTCACACTGATGGCAACCAACCAATGTTAAATCGTCAGGAACACAAAGCAAATTGACCATGTCTGAGTGTCCTTTCTACCCAGCACCTAGTGTAGGCCTACCTGTTGGGTTAATTACAACACATGAAGCCCAGATTGACATTAAATCCAAAAATGGCCAAGTCTTAACAATATTATTATTTATTATATACAGGGTAGAAGAAAATTCTGTATACATTACCCAATGGAGTGCATCTGTGCGAGCATGAGGAAGGATTACATTTTTGGGGGAAGGATTACATTTTTGGGGGAAGGGTTAACATTTTGGGATTCCCCCCCCACACACATACACTATATACATGTATTTACACGCGTATATGTACATGTATATCCGATGTAATGTATTTAGCCTATGCAACGATGACCACGGCCAACACCTAAATAAGGGAAAAAATAATTTTTTTTGCTATAAAAGGTGCAAGGTCAATTAAGCAATCAATTTTAAAACATTTTACTCTGAATGTCTGGAATTGATCATGGATGGATCAATTCCATGAATTTAACATTAACAGATCAATATTACAGACTACAAACATATGTTTTCCCCTTTCAATCTATCAATGATAAGACAAATAGTCGATATGCCTGCTTTTTAGCCTTTCTAAAGTTATATAGCCTACATATTAAAAAAAATATCATATCTTGCAAAACACAAGCACGTGAATCATATTATGGATTTTATCATCAAGCATTAATGTCCAAAAGATGTCTATTAACATTATTTCCTCAAATTATCAATAATTCGGTTAAAACAATAAGATGCAGTAAATTATAATGAATTTCCATTACCAAATTAGCTAAACTAATACCATATACTATAAAGCATATAAGGATTTCTCTGCTTACTCACATTACAATATCAAGTCAAATGGTATGGACACATACAGTGGTCTATTGCTAAATCATATATAATATAATCATACATGCATATATGAATATAAATACATTAGTTCATATTTCCAAAGAAAGAAAATATGATAATCAGTTAACAGCTGCATTATTAAATCAGCATATGGAAGCCATATCAAAATGAGATTAGACCTAAATGATTATTTTTTTTAAATATCAATATTTGTGAACTTTATCCACTATGAGATAGTCATCTCCATGTAGGCCTACCCTACTAAAAAGGCATTTTAATTTACACGAAAGCAGATTTTATTTTAGAAATAAAGACGTGTAAACAAGCTAGAGACCAAAGGTAACAAAATGAGGGCAAAATGTGATGAGAAGACAAAATGGTCAAAAAAAGATTTCGACAAATTCTCCACAATGAATGTATAAGTACACCGCACGCTACCGCCAATATATTTTCCAATGCAACAACTAGCTATTTCAGCTATCCTATTTGATTCCATGGGATTAGCACTGTGGTTATTTATATGTTTCAATTTATTTGCATCATGGCACAACTGGCCAATACATACGTACGCATGAGTAATCATTTGGATTTACGGATTACCGTTCTAGAAGTAAATTGGCAAAGAATCTAATTCATACAATCGACTAGCCTAATGCCAGGTACGTAAACATTAAGTGTCCTAAATAAACATGTTTGCCAACTTAAATCCTATATATTGTTGCCCAATTATTCGCTATACGAGCCGTACACGTAAGGGCACTGAACGAAGATAGTTAAGTGGGTACGCATGGATGAAACCCCATGTTTAAGATGAAAAAATCAGCTAACTACTTTAGGGCCAGAAAATAGTAAAAAAGCAGAAACAAAACTAGAGACCAAAATATCTTCATGTTTGACTACATACATGTATATATGATTTGTGTGGCACATGAAAGTTAACGTCACGGCAGTGCCATTACAAGTGCACTTATACTTGTACAAAGAAGGCTACAGCACACATGGCTTCATTTGTGCAATCTAATAATGGCCCTAAATGCAACTATGACCATGCTTACATTCCTAACACTGCCCAACATCTGTGGATAAATAACATCAAAATCTCAAAATGGGGATTATTGCGGATATTTACGCAGCCGGCACCGCTAAAACATGTATTTGGATCAAGCAAGATTTCTTTAAGGGAATATACAAGACATTGCTGAAACAATGTTTTGCTAATTTCCATAATTTACAAAATGCAGCAAATGACTAGGTTTAATTCACACATACTACTATTAAAACAGTTTTTTCTTGTCAGATCTGAATTTCAGAAAATTAGCGGATATTCGGCAATACATGCAGTACGAATGGACAGTGTTATTTTTCTACTAAAAAAATATGTCATTTTTTAGTTTTTGTAATCAAATGTGCAGTTTTTGGCTCAATAACTTGCAAAAGCCAGATGTCAATTGTTGTATTTTTGTATAAAATGATATTAAAGTGAGTTAATGAGGGAATTCCCCATTTCTATAGATCCAGAGCTGGTTGATTGTGCCATATTCACTTTTGTGAAAACTAATAACTGGCTTTCTGGTGTCCTCAATATAGGGCCTATACATAACTGGGTCAATATGTATTGACTGATACATAAAAATAATGTAATGTTGGGAAAACATGTGGGTTATAACATTTTTTCTATGAAAGGAAAAACTCCATATCCTGTGTAAGAAAGCCACACCTTTCATTACATTAATCATAAAAAAATCATAATGGACACTCAAAGAGTTTGGCATTCAGTGATATAATGGGATTGCTGTTGATAGACTCGCGTGGACATCAATTACCACGCCTCTTTGGTGAGCAAAAATGTGATACAAACACCAAAAACACACTACAAACAAAGTGGGTTGCTAGGACAACCAGAAAAGCTGGTGTCCTTGGAAACACTGTGGAGATCTCAACCATAACAATCAAATAAAATCAGAGCATAATGCATTATCAGCAGACAGTGTTCTTACAGAAATGCAATTTTCAACTACCCTGACAACTGCCAATTCAAGAAACTACATGTAGATAATCCTAGTTTGATTGATGCTCAAATTTAGGCTGTTTTTAAAATGGTCCAAGCCACTGGGATCTAAATATCCCATATTCACTAAATAAGAATAAAAATTTCAACAGAATTGGGAATTTAAAGACATAAACCTTCCTAAAAGCTGTCATTTAATTATTCAATAGTCCTGTCTAAAATTTTACAGCAAGATTTTATAGCAATATAAATAATTTCTATGTCCGCACATGAGGGATTCATAATCTTGGAGTTACGTGTAGACTAAGGATATCAAAAAACACTAACCGTACCAATAAAATAAATTTCCCAGAATTTTTTACCAGACTTCAGATTTCTTGGAAGCCATTAAACAAGAAAAAAACAACCAATAAATTGTGTTATTATTCATAGGCAACAATAAGTCTTTATCTCCAAGCTTTACGCTGACTACATCTAAAAGGTTGCTGAATTGAACAATTGGCATCCTATTCAGGAGCCCAAACCACAGCCATGGTGGTTTCTAAATCCACGCTTGAATATTTTATTCATGAATCACATCATTTGTTCTGACGCACAATGGCCACATTGCATTATTGGGTGACAAATATCAGGAATAGGCTATCGTCCGCAAACACGGTCCTAATGTACTTCCGAAAGAAAAGATCTCGGTATATGTGCCGGTCATGAGGTAAAATGCATAGCACAGAAGCTTTGCACAAAGCCCATGAAAACATAAACAAATTACGTATGCAGATCCCTGGGAATTTCAAATCAGATATCAGTAAGTATATATGCGCTGAAATAAAGGCAATATCTGGTTTCCCAGCGACGAATTGCTATGGGACAAAAAAAAGTATAATTCACCGGTTAACATTTAAAAAAAATCTACATTGTACAGTAGAACCTGTCTAAAAATAATACTCTTGGAACCAGGGAAAATATTATTTTAGACATGTTCATCTGTTAACATTCTAAAGTGTATAGAGCCGGATGAATTTGCCCTTTTTGAATCCTTTATGAGTCACTAGCAATTGGTCGACACTATTTACATAGCTGCAAAATGGGGAATTTCCCCTTTTTGAATCCTTCATGAGTCACTAGCCAATGGTAGAGACTATTTACACAACTGCAAAAAGGTAATTTTCCCTTTTTGAATCCTTCTTGAATCACTAGCTATTGGTCGACACTATTTTCACAGCTGCAAAATAGGGAATTTCCCCATATTTTCTATCCTTACACATGTGTACATATAGGCCTATAGAGGAGTCAGTAATTAATTGGGATCACTAAGATATTCAATTAAATTCGTAACCCTGCAGTCAGCATGTAACATGGGGCAAAGTGCCAGATTTTTAAGGTGAAGAGTATACGGTTGTGGTCGCTGTTTGGGGCACTATCCCGGCATCCGCCTATATGGGCGATTAAGGGAGGTTGTGGGAAACCACGAAAAGCCACAACCAGGATAGCCGAACAGGGTTCGAACCCGGGTCTCCCAAGTTCAAGGTGTTAAGTATAACCACTAAGCCAACCTTGTCGGTAAAGCGCACTACATAATAGTTATATCTAAAACTAAGTGATAGTTCGTTTAACATTTGCAATTTTGAATTTCATGCTAAATTTGTAAAAAAAATAAGAAGTCAAGCAATTATGGGTTAATACTTCTTGACAGCTAGGTAGGCATATGAACAACTAAAATCCTTACATTACATTCTGGCTTAAAATAATTGGAAATTCTGACTTTCCAAACAACCTGAAGGCGAGCAATCATGCTTGACATGCCTTTTAGCACAGCCGAGTGCTTTTCCTTAAGCTAAATGTACACATTTTTAAATCTAACAAGTTTACTGTATATTAGGAAAATGACTGCTGGTGCAACATAAAAGAAATATCTGTATGCAAATTGAGCAGCAAAGTCTACGAATAGCTAATTTCTTGTCAATCTGCAGCAGACTGGAAATTTTATTCCCATTTTCCATGCCATTGACTTTACTCTGCAGAAATTTAATCGGCGCAAAGAGGGCATTTATTTTAAGCTCATGTGACCTGGCCCAGGCAAGCATCTCAGAATGGCCAATGACTAATTTTTCTACGAGGGAATAACAGCTAATCTGAAAGAAGTAGGAGAATAGAAAAAAATTAATTTGAAGAAAGATTGCCAACTCAATACCTTATCTACCTGCTCACACACTGCACCCAACTCTTGCAGCATCAGCTCCAAAAAGTTGTGTTGACAGACCAATTAAACAGGATCTTAACTAAATATTTAACAGCAATGATGGTGGCAAATGATTCTGAAACCAATGCAATAAATCAACTGCTATGTGGGCATGCCATTTGATTGTCTTGAGCAAACAAACAATTTCAATTCATGATGTGAGAAAAATGAGACAATGATTTACGAGCTAAGTGAAATGTCTTTACAGTACCAGAGGCAAAGCCATTTAAAGTTTCCCAATGCAATGTTACCAATAATCTACCACACTTCTGGATGGCACAGTACACCATCAGCGCTTCCATCTATGTTAATGTCCTGCAGTGGCTTCCCTCTGGTTCGGTTATGACCCTTTCGATCTTGATACTTATTTTCAAATAGAGGATGCAATCAATTCTGTATTCATTCTATATTTTGTTCTTGAAAAATTCTATAAAAATGCTGCTATGGTAATAGGATTTTTGAAATTTTCGGTGAGCGGATATTTCCGCAAAGTCCACACTCCATAAATCCAAATATTTCATAATATAGGCTTAATTTATGTAAAATTTAGTTAGATGAGGTTAGCTTAAGTCAGGTTCAATTAGGTTTTGTGAGCTAAGGTTAGGTAATTTAGTTAGGTTAACTTAGATTTTCAGAATCTTCCTATAGGCCCTAGGCATGATTTCCCATCAAATTTATCAGACACCCTAAATAAGTTTTTTAGACACACAAATGTGATAAAGAAACTTCTTTCACCTTGTACGTCTGTGAGATTTCATAGCAGGCGTATCTTTAAACGCATACCATCATTTGTTCAGTGATGTCGTGCAAATACGCTCCGTAGCCTACTTCGTTTTGAAATACGGCTGTTTGTTTGCCGCATAACGGTTAAGCAAGAAGTAGATTTTATGTTCTTCCTACATTTTTTATCATCGACTGATAAAGAATTTCGAGTTAAAAATAAGGCCATTACTGTATCCTGAAAGGAGGTCGAGATACGGCATGAAGCAGTATCAGCTTTTTCGCCCACAATATTTATAAAGAGTCCGTTCACCCAATAGTGCGGAAAGCCGTAATATGAAAACCCGTGCCAAGTCCGTGCAAGGTTTCGGTGGATATATCACGCGTGTTCAATAAGCGATTCATTTATGCATTACAATATTCATGCATTTAATTGGCAAGCTGCAGGATAGTAATTGTAGTATAGGTTCCACCGCTAAAATTGAAAACGGCAACGTATCAATGTAATTGACGATGAAGCATTGAGATTGATTTTTTTTTAAATAGCTAGCGTGCTGGGAAGTCATGCGGTATTACTATACTGCAGATGCTAACTGCTGGTTTGCATGTACTAGTATCTGGAAAAAATAACTTAATTGGACTTCGGCTTAATGTTGCTTGTTTGTAAACTATTACTGGAATGTTATATGCTGTATTAATGAACACCTTCAGATTGACTTGATGGTAATTGCGGCAGAAGCTTATGCAGATAAGACTGGACATGTAGTTCAATTTCCAGGTTTGGCTTTCACGGCTGGCACGGTAACCACAAGTCCATGATCTACTTCAATGATTTTGATGTGGTTCAAATAGGAACACATACGTACGTTGTTTTTATTGATTGAACGTTTATAACGTGCCCGATGATGAAATTTTACCTAAGCCGGACAACTCTTTAATTTCCTGCTATTTCCACCAGATTCGGTTCGGCACATCCCAGTTCCGATGAACATGAAATGCCCCGGCTTTATAAAAACACTGCATGGAAAGATACCGTACTAAATATTTCGAGGCCTCAATAATGCATTATTCAGATATCGATCTGTTAAAGACAACATAACTAAATGCTGCATGACTTCTCGAGAGCAAGGGGCTAGAAACTTGAAACACTTCTCAAAATGTCACTGAATTGGGAAAAGTTTGGCATTTGTTTAGCAAATAAATATCTGCTTTGATCCAGAATATTGGAAAATTGACTTGCATCGGCCCAAAAAAGGCTTATTTGAACACAAACAAGGATATCCAACGTCTATCATCTGTACAACCTTATGGGCCGAGTTTGACGTCCTCTATTCGTTGTGCTGAAAGAAGACCAATGCCAAGCTCAGTGGAAGATACACCATCCAGATTATGCTATATTGAGAACATCAAACCAATAACATACAAAAAAAGCAAATCTAAACCTAGTTTGGGTAAATAGTTTAAACACCAAGATCTGAAATTGCAAGCAAACCAAGCCGAAACGGCATAAAACGACTTCTAGCACGCTCAATCCAAAAACACCCTTAATTGGACATGCATAACATACTGTAGATAACTGCATCATTATATGCAGGGTAAATAAAACTGGCATAAAATGTAATAACAGTTTATTGGTTTTCCTATTTTTATCTTTATGTGTAGATAACATTTACTAAGTACTGAATCCAAGTCCAAAAAGAGTTGCATGCCCCAAACTTATTAGCGTAAATACTCGAATAAGGAGAATTGACACGGGGTTTTGCTCAATTCAACTCAGTACCCTACAATCAGCAAACAAATGCCATGTGGTGGGGCGGGGTCGCACGTTCCGGGGGTTGCTATTTATATTTCCCTTAATAAGTTGTATCATTAAATTAAGAATGACAAAAACTTGCCAGTAAGAAGCATCTACAGCACCGGTATTTTATCTGCCAGATATTTCAATTATAAGGGAAATCACCCATGCAATGCACGAAGATATTAGAAAAAGTAAGGAGCGAGCATTTAGGGAATTCCCTTAACATCCGAAGTTTATTCGAGACCGGGGTTCATTAGCAATTACGCTCGTGAAAGATCCACGGTTTAATCAAGTAGTTACGGTTAGATATTCGCAGATGTAATTGCAGAAGGTGGCGCTGCTGAGTGATCAACCAATCTCAGCTCAATAAAACATCCACGAGCGGCGTCGTAGGTCGATTCCCATCATGAATGTAATCGAAGTAGGTGGCGCTGCTGAATGATCAACCGAAACAGCTTCCTAAAACATCCACGAGTGACGCGTAGGACGTTTCCCATTGCGAATGTAATCGAAGTAGGTGGCGCTGCTGAATGATCAACCGATCCCAGCTTCCTAAAACATCCACGAGTGACGCCGTAGGACGATTCCCATCGTGAATGTAATTGAAGTAGGTGGCACTGCTGAATGATCAACCGATCCCAGCTTCCTAAAACATCCACGAGTGACGCCGTAGGACGATTCCCATCGCGGATGTAATTCAAGTAGGTAGCGCTGCTAAATGATCAACCAATCTCAGCTTCCCAAAACATCCATGAGTGGATCCGCAAGTTATTACGTTTCCCAATACCAAAACGGGGATATTATCTGTTTTTAGACTTTTCCACTTTCAAAATTAATCAATTTGCAAAAATCAGCTAATGTCCATGACCTCTGCCATGCACATTGACATCAATTCAATTCAAATCGGTTTTCAGCTAGGATGAAATCCATTCTGTGACAACATCTATTGTACAATTTTAGTTGGAAACCATTGCAAGTAAAAAAAAATTAGAAAAGTAAAATTCCCAGTGGAAATTAAGGCAGAAAAGGTTTTGCTTCAATCATGCATCAGTAAAATACACGGGTTTATCAGCCCATTGCGTTATCAAAACCAGTTAGCCAAGAAATACAAAGGTTAGAATAAAATAGGATTTTTTATAAACTACTGAAACCATTTTTTTCAACATCTTTTCAGTCGTTCACGGTTAACACAATCTCAAACCGTCTAGGAAACCATTGTGCTGTACGACCTCTATTGCAATGCAGTACCGCAGGTTTTATGTGAGCCTTTGATTAATCTTCATTATTTATTTTATTGATACCACTTCAAATAAATTGTTCATCGGAGATACAAAACCGTATCTGCAGAATAACAGTAGCTACATAACCCTGTATCGCTGTAATGAATTTATTCAATTTGCTTGATGTTAACAAGAATGCTTTAAGCAATCGAGATTTCACTTGCAATGAGAAGTCAATAAAATAAATCGTACTTTCGGTAATTTGCCTTAAAATGCAAATGCCAATTCACATTGCAAAGTAAAGTAAGGCCCCCTTGTTTAAAAATGTTAGCCTTCAAAGCATGGGTGAGGCCATTACACGAAACATCTTAACACTGCACAAAAACCCACTACATCAAGTACAGCCCCTATAAATATTTATTTCTGCATTTACCACATTAACATGTGTAAGGGACCTACTTTTTTACAAAGATTTACCCTCAGAAGCACGGGTGGGGCCATTACACGAAATACATACCTCAATATAGCTGTGACTCTGGACGTTGTTAGCTCGACACAGTGCGTATGATCCTCACTTCAACTGAACTTGTAAATAGCACTATCCCTCCAAATAGGACAACTTCTGGTTTCGTTCCAATGGTTTGCACAATAATCAAAGGTTATGGTGTACCCTATTTACACGTGTAAGGGCCCCTTTTTTTTACAAACTTATACCCATCCAAGCCTGTGTGGGGCCTTCACACGAGTGAATACAGTAATATAATATAATATAACACGACTCAAGTCCGTAATCTATGGAAATTGCCTATTTTTAATAAAAACAAAAACTGCAACATAAAAATGAACAATGTCAATTAGAATCCTGGTAAAATTCTATTATCTAGATCATGTTTTCAACTACATTTCCCCCAGAACCATATCTTTGGTGTCATGGCGACGTTTAAGCTTTATTACATTATGTACACCTGGTGCATTAAATCATAAAGTAATTTCATTATAGAAAACGTTATTGCCGTACTTGTGAGGCAATGTTATATTTCAGCGACTGACGCATTATAAAAAACGATAAGAACATCGGGGATAAGATAATTAGCTTCGGTAGCATATTGGGCCCCTGGTTCGCCGCTAGGCATATGCGGGCCTTTGCATTCGCTAGGCTACATGTTTTTGCATGCGGTGCTTTATATCCCTTGGATAAATTCAATATCCCCTTGATTTATAGGCCTATAGAAAAAGTTTCAATTCGTTTAATGCCATGGTGATTTTAATGCAGTTTTTATACCGTGGGTTGCTTGAAAAGTTGTTGGAATTACTGTAGTAGCCGAATGTTGCTACGGTTTTTAAGTACATCAGGGAAAACGATGTAGAAAATAAAATTAAGCCCCCAGATTTCGATGTTCTGGCCGCATTTCATGATGCAGTTGAGACCACAGACTTACATTTTGAATTAGGGCATATCAGGTTAGTCAAAGTAGGCCTAAAACAAATTTTTGGCAGTACTGTCTGTAATTAACAACCATTTTGTGGTTATACCTTTAAATGTTTTATTAATAAAAGCAATTGAGTATTAGACGTGTAGGTCTACGACAATAAATGTTGTAAATATTGGTCTAGACATAACAAAACCATAGATAGGCTTCCAACCTATGTCAAATAGACTGCTGTCACAACGTCCAATACCAGCTCTTTCATCACTTAATCTAACTTTGTTGGCACACTTTCATTATCTTAGCTTTTTTTCAAACGACTTAAACTGTGACATGATGACAGAATCAATTTTAGGATATGCACAAGCTGTCACCACAATTTTTTTAACTTATCTGGCTTAGCCTATCCTGTTTTTCAAATAATTTCCCAGAGCATCCTTACGATAATTTTTATTTAAAAATATGATAACATGCCTAATAGCTTTTTGTCGTATTGCTGGACAAATTAATTGTTTCAGAACACAATTTGCAACGTTCTATTACGACCAACTTGAATCCAACAATGCATTTATACATGTGCAATAAAAGGACAATTCCGCACAACCAAATATTTTGCTATGTCTTGTCAATTTTGAATAGATTTTTTAAGAAATTAAGTTAGGTCAGGTTAGGTTAGATTTTGCCAGGTTAGGACAGGATTAAATTGTTCAGGTCAGGTTAGGAGCAGATATGTTAGGTTTGATATCATAAGGTTAATTGGGTCATATTTTGCTAGGTTAGGTTAGATTTTATCAGGTTATGTCAGGTTAAGACATGATTTGTTTAGGTCAGGATTGGTTAATTTAGTTGAGATTATGTCAGGTTAAGAAAGGTAATTATGTAGGCCAATGTTTAAGTGTGCGGACTGTTCCTCGTGCGGAAACATCCTACAATCGTGGACGAGGAAAATTCCGCACACCCAATTAATATATCTAATCAATTTGTAGTATGACATATTATGTCAAGATAGGTTAGATTAATAATCTACGGATCAGTTTTCCCTGTGCGGAATCATCCTAGAACCGCATGTGCAATCAGGGCTTCATTCATTTAGCCTTAAAGCATCTCATATCAAGCAAACTAGAAATAAAATATTCTTCACACAACATCAAGGTTATATTTGATGCAGCATAGATTCTGACCATATACTCCCAGACAGTTAAAAATAACTTGTAAAATGGCAGGTTTTTTAAATCCCAAGAGCACAGTGCCGCAGTCAATAAAAAGCCAGTTTTTTTGGCATTGAACCCGAGCGGCTTTAATACTTGTACGTGTTCACTGAAACACAAAATAACAAAAATAACCAATTATGCAATAATAGAAAATAGCACTGTAATGTCAATTGGGATGCATGAATGGGTAGGGCGTTAAATTTGCATGTCCCATATTTCCTGTTAATGTCTCCCCTTATCAAGATAAGGGTTTGCGGTCTCCCAATTTTTTTAACACCAGGACAGTTGGTCAAGACAGTGGGCCAGGACAGCACAGGACATTTATAAAAAAACACTACAAGACCTCTGCTGTCATCCCATATTTTCACATGTGCTTCAGTAGCACAAGTCAAAATTCCGGTGGTCCAACGCACGGTGCTACACAGATTGAAATTGTTGTAAACGTATATGAAGGCACTATAAATCCTACCTTGTGACCTCTAATTTCATTCTCAAAAACTTTCCGACATCCGTCCAATAATCCAGAACCGAACACTCTACAAGAGCAGTACGAAGCCATTTTCCACGGCTTCTCGCTACAAAGCGAATGAGGCCTGCAAAATAGGAACACCATGCACGCGAGGCCATCTGGCGGCTGTGGGTACTACCGCACGCAAGGTAAAGGAGGCTTTTCTCACCTTATTATGTCATGTAACAAAGGCCATTTCAACTTTAGATATTTTAATCTTTTTTGGTGTACGATATCTCTTCTATCGGCTTACATCAATAGTGTTATCGTGGAATTATAGATCTTACCACAATGGTAACACACTTTGATAATAAGGATCATGTTTAAATGGCAACCGGAAATGATGCTCGATTTAGGCGGAAACGTTTGTGCGCATGCGCTGGAATTAACATGGCTTTCAAAACATGAAATGTCTAGAGACCATTGAGCCTTTGGCATGAAAATAGAAAAAAGTCATTGAACAGGAAAAGTTATTGAATTTGGTAAGTTTTAAATTACACATTTAATAAATGGTTACTAATCATAGCAGGCATGGAAAATGACAATTCGAAAATTGGGTTGAAAATGAC
Organism: Xestoiulus laeticollis; assembly: GCA_034698905.1. Taxonomy (NCBI): domain Eukaryota; kingdom Metazoa; phylum Arthropoda; class Diplopoda; order Julida; family Julidae; genus Xestoiulus; species Xestoiulus laeticollis. Next base: position 27,845 of record JAQGCC010000767.1, read on the forward strand.
AGTTTAAAATTTACCACATGTCAATTCCGCGTTACGGGTGTAGCGCCCCTTGGTGGTAATAAAATGCGTATTTTTTAATGTGAAAAAAACATGATTTAGGGCAGTCCATAAATGACGTCACGCGATTTTGGCAGATTTTTGAACCTCCTCCCCCCCTTATGACACACTTAGCCCCAAAAAGGCAGACTTCCCCCCTCAAATATAACGTCACATAGCTCTGACCCCCCCCATCCCTTGTAAACTGGTTATTGTCATTGTAAACTGTACAATTGTATGTTTAATGTGGCACTGCACTCTTAATATTGCAGAAAAGAACATGTATTAAAAATGAGGCAATGGAAAAATGAAATTTACAAAAATATTTTGATCAAACTTGTTATTTAAAGTAGCGCATTTTGATTTTTTAATCCCCCTATACCCCTCGTCACACATCATCACAAATGTGTGACACCCCCCCTAGTGAGTGACGTCATTTATGGACGGCCCCTTTTAACACGGAACCATATTAGAAATAAACGTACCTTATCTAGCAATCTAATTATGATACAGGTGTACTAAAATGAAACTTTGGGAGGTTTAAGATTAGTACGAAATAGTTATGCGAATTGTTTGAGAAGTTTTAAAATACAATTCCCTATATTAGAGGGATTGATACGGTTCCCTTTACTCTTGACGACATTGGCAGCACTGTTTATTTTGCCAATGCGCTTGCGTCGGGACGACGTTAATGGGTTTGTGGTTGAGGGGAGACGACAATTTCATTACTTTCACGTGATGCAACAACGTCTTTGAGTAGCATAACGACTTTACAGCGCATAACTTATTGAGGCGCATGCGTAAATAGTGTGTTAAAAGGAAACCGGCGGGAAACGCTTGTGCGCATGTGCTGCATGGAGGTTTCCAAAACATGAAAACAGGATAGAGGCAAAAGGAAACGTTATCGATTTTAGTAAGTTGCAAATTACACATTTAGTAAATGGTCACAAACATAACAGGTATGATAAATTGCAATTCGAAAATTGGGCTGAAAATAACAAAGTTTTAAATTTTCAAATTTTTGGGGCTGAAAATGACATTTTTTTCATTTGGGCTGAATGGCAAGTTATGTTTAGGTCATTTATGGCAAAAACACGTCTCTCTAAAATAATTGCATTTTCATTCTATTCATTATTTGTCTAAACGCCGCATTAAAACAACAGTCGTGGTCACGGAATAGATTTCATGATCCGATTTGGATAGATCTCGTAGGCCTACAAATATGCAAATGTGGATGTGAGCAAGTAATTATTTATATACAGTATACTGAGTAACATTTTTTGCTTGACTAGATGTCAAACAGCCAGAAGAAACAGACATGCTTATTGATTTTATGTGGTTTTTTAAGTTATCTTATATCCTATAAAATGTAGCTGTGTTTTGCATAAAGATCATTTAATCTTTGAGCCCATGATGTTTTAATTGAGGATGTTGTTTATATACATGTAGCCTATATGTGTAATGATTAGGGTTGGTTATAAAACCACCACCATAGACCAAAATGCCCTTATATGTAAGAAAGTCGAGGAAATATAAGTAATAAGCAATAGAGGGATTGCCAGGTTTCCCTTAATCTTGACGACATTGGCAGCACTGTTTTTGCCAATGCGCATGCGTGGGGACCACGTTATGGATTTATGGTTGAGGGGAGACGACAATTTCATTTGTTTAACGTGATACCATGCACAACGTCTTTGAGGAGCATAACGACTTTTACGGCGCATAACTTACTGATGAGCATGCGTAATAGATTGTGTTTATCGTTCTCGTTAAGGTAATTCATTAACGGCACACCTGCGCAATCCCTCTAATATTTCCTCTTCGTAATAATCAGGATGACGAGTTTTACTTTGTGTTAGTCTTTTAGATGAAGTTAATATCTAATACATTGCATTCTCAAACATGTGAGTTTTGGCGTGGCTGAAATTTAGCAGCTGAATCCTCATGCCACGTGATCAGTGGTCATATAATAATGGCGCTTAATTCATTGAAATGTCATTCAGTCACTTTTATTTCAGGTTTGCAAGATTAATGTATTTCATCCACATTAAATATGCTGTGGTCACAAATTTCAAGTTGTCATTATCAAAAATATACTGTATTTCGTTTCATATTTCGAATAAACCAAAATGTAGCAAAACGTTGTAAATCAACACCAAACCGACAGTTTATTTACTTTGTCTTACCTCAGGCAAAGAGAATTAAATCTTGAATAATGCAACGAGGCATTTGAGAAGCAATAAATTAACTGAATCCATCATTATTTGCACGTACTTAACTCCTCATTAATAATTCAGCATAAACGGGAGTTGAGATTCTGGTACATATATCGGATAACCCAAAGGGCCCTATACATGTACTTGTAATATTCTCTTGTACAATTTGTACTGTATGTCTTGTGAACATACATGTACATGTACAGTATATGGTGGAGGTCCTACGACATTATGCCTTAATACATACATGTTCATGTAATTTCTTGTAAGTGTATTGGTCTTAAGACACTTAACAAACCGCAAATGTGTTTTAATTATTTAAGGGGGATCTGAACTGCATGTTTTTACTATGGGGAAATTTTAAAACCTACTTTAAAAAAAAACTACTTGTTATAATACAAAAATAAAAATTGATAAAAATGCA
>JAQGCC010000768.1:0-30505 GCA_034698905.1 Xestoiulus laeticollis
ATTGTAATTTGTAATGTTTTAAGATTTACTGTTTTAAATTAAAGTAGCTCTAAGGAAAATGGAGGAAAAAATGAATAAACTTCCTATCATCTGAAAAATTATAGGATGTCTGTAATTTTAGAAAGTAACTGGCAATTTCTTACATAGCAAATAAATGTATAGTACGAACCTGTTACTGGTGGTGTAGTTGTTGTTGTTGGTTTTGTTGTTGTTGTTGGACGAATTTTGCAACATTTTAAATTTGGATTAATTGAGCAACACCACCACGAAGGAGCAAACCACTCCAATACTTTCTCTTCTCTTATTTCAGGGTGTGAAGTAGAAATGCTATTTTGAAGCACTGTCAAAATGGCCAGAACAAACCAGTAGCACAAAAAACTCATGTTGGCCATCAATGTGTTCCAAACGCTTTTAATGAAACAACTTTGGCAAATGTGTTGTGTTCCGATGCGACTTTCGCCAGGGTATTTATACTAATGGGTAAAATAGATGTGTTATTCTTATTAGGTCTATGAAAACCACACAAAAAACATGCTGCTAATTTCCAATGCAATCGTAATTATTGTTGTAATAACTTTCAAAGGCATGGAATCATTGGTATCATTACGTGCATTACTTAATTTATAATACAAGTTGTCTTTTTTATTAGTCTTTTCAATGAAAATCAGATACATAACAAAAAAGTTCAGAGTTTCCGAATCCTAGCATATGGGGAATTACCATCATAAGCATAAAACATCATTCAACGTTTTTAGGTTAATGACACCACAAAATATTCCTGGATTATTAATATCTATAACAAAAAAACCTAAAACTTCGATTTATAATGGAAATACGTATTTAAACACACCATACATAAATAATACAATAATAATACTAGTCATGTTTGTAACTTTTATTAATGTTATTTTCGATGCAATAGTGCTGTGAAGGAAATACGAGCATATACAACCTTATATTATTTCGTATGCATGTCCAATCATATACATGTATAGGGCCATATATGGCAAAATATGATATTCTCATGTTATGTCTGAACAGTTTTATGGTCATACCATAATTTCATAATTACGAAGTTATTGGAAATTCAACAAGTTTTGAGAATCGTGCACCTAAATTTATACTTGGATCTATGATATATATATTACATGCATGTGCATGTAGAAGCATGTTGTGTATTGCATGCATGTATAATCAAACATGGACACAATTCCATACCTTATAAATAATCAATTAAACTCCGGCATCGAATAATCACCAGACTCGAATATATCCCGGGTCTCGAATAAACTCCGGGAGTTAGTTTAATTCTCTACGGTAGGAAGATCCATCGTGGCCTAACTCAACCTGGACATAACTTAAGCCAAAGGTTAGCTAAGCCACAACTCCGGACTAAATGTTGGGATCTAAATTGTCGGCGACTTCCAATCCTGAAAATGTACTGGAAAAAAGCCTCCTTTGGGTGCATCCAGAGCAATGCACAAGTTATAGTGACCAGAAAAAAGTGGAGAAAATTGTACTAGAAAGTTGGAAAAACTGATACATGTACTGGAAATCTTGGAAATATATTGGAATTCTGAAATGACAGATTGGTAGACATCCTGAGTACAACGTCTGTGTTAAAATCATCTGGAATTGATGGGACTGTCATTATGCTGGCATGCAGTGAACAATTTCATTTTATTTGTTCAAGTTCATTCTTGTTTTGAATACAGTTTTATTTTGACATACGTCCAGTTTGGGATAAGTCGAACTTTATATAATGTACATGTACGCGACATTTAATAGCAGATCGCTATTGAATTATGAATTATGAATTGAAATATGAATTGAATTATGGACTCTAGTTTGTTGACAACCCTGCATAACACGAATGCATTGCGGGGAAACTATCACATTTTTGTTGTTGTTGCTTCTCTACAAATTCCCAGTTCTATGCTAGTTTGTCTCCATACATGCAGGAATCCAAAATAACATTCGCAACTTTGCTAGCAATGTTTACTTCATGTCGCAATAGCACTAATGAAACTAATTTCAATACGTTCTACCACATACAACTCGGACTTTTTGGCCTATTTAACATTTTATTTAATAATAACACAAATACAATTAGTGTAATAATACTCACCGATTTTTTTAGCCTCGGCTTAAATAATTTAATCATGACTTCTATCCCAAATTTTCCTTAAGTCTCGACTTAGTCTGGGATGGATCTCTCCATCTCTCACTATTCTTGAGTCTAATTGATGGATTTCCTCACATTTTCTGATAGCTTCGCACTGTGCATAGAGGATTCATCTTATATTATTGAACTATCAGGAAAGTAAAATACCGGTACCGTAGACGTTTGTTTCTGGTAGCCTAAGTTTTTTTTTATATTCAATTTATTGATACCAACTGTGAGGGAATAAAAATAATAAACCCCGGGTCAATGTTCCTTACTTTCAAATAAACCCGTGGTTTATTTGAGTATAGTAACGGTATATGGGTTTTTGTCCATATATGCCCAATATCTTACATATACATTATATAATTTTATATGGGATTTTCTTATCCGGTTATGATTTATGTGTCATATGTACACATGTATAAGTTTTTCAATGAGGGTATTTCAGTAAATGAGAATAATGTATGTGACATAGTGTACATATATAAATCTACATGTCTTTTCATATAGATATTGGAAATCTATTTTGTTAACTACGGACATTTTTCCAGACTTAATGTTTATAGAAAATGACAAATTTGCCAAAACATGTATATGAGCCAAAGCATGGCAGATATATGGCCCTGTATAATTTTTCCGACAGTCTGAATTGCTATATGCATCGCCTTCCATCCTAAAATTCAAATAATTTGGATAGGCCACAAATGGCAACGAAAAATTCCTTTATCTGTTTATTCCTACCTACTTCTGATTTTCAATAAGGACTTTCTAAGTAAATCCAGAACTAAAGCAAATGTGTGCTCTTTGAAATTTGCTCTTGATTTCATTCTTTCTTCATGGATGCTTTTCTACAAACACCTTGAAGTAACCTCGCACAGCTTCACTTTGTTAGACTGATCATTAAAGATTCAGATTACGTTGCATAGCATCAAAACTGTCAAGAAATTTGTTTAATCTACTGTAGATTTATTCACTATCTTCCCACGCTGCAAACTGCGTTTGTGGTTGCAAGTATCGCAAATTTATGTTTGCCTTCAAACGTTAGGGTCGATTGGGAAAACATTTCTGCAAAGAGAAAAGGTTTAATATACAAATTGCATGCGCATTTAGAAGATGCTGCTTTCAAGTTAAAATTTTCATGGCATTACACTGGAGTTTTTAACTGGGAGCAGGAAACTTCAAAGAAGGCTAATTCGGTCATCTTTTGACTTGTCAATCTAGGAAGATTTAAGTTAATAATTTTGAATAACTTCATTAAGTCTTCGAGTATGGTGGAGAACCTTCCAAATATCTTCATCTTATTATGCTTTCTTTACTTGTTCGAACTTCTTATTGTGAATTTAATTTCTGTCATATGATTTCATCTTCTTTGACCACATATTTTGATAATATCATCATAGGCCTGCTATACATATATGCATTTGTACACGAAATTATACCTAGCTATAAGCGTTTTATTGGAGTTAAAAATGGCCAAATTCGGTCACTGTATACAGGTTTTACATACTGCATTTGAAATGCATAGCCAAAATTTTATTATTTGTAATATATTAGTTTTTCAATTTCAACATTTTTGTTGTTGTCAATTTACGGAAAATTACTGTCGAATCAATTGGAATGGATCTCTTTTAAAATATACATTTATTTTTTTACTTTATGTATGAATGTTTTGATGGTTCACAGTGTAAATAAGTAATGTACATGCACATACATGTATGTATGTATATAACAAATAGCTTAAATATTTCAAAAGATATTATATTAAAATAAATATGAATGCTTTTAGATTTGTATTGAAAATATATTTTACAATGTATTATGCATTGACAGAATAATGTAATGCACAGAATACATGTACATGTAGGCCTATATATTCCACAACATAAAAATAAGCATGAAAAAAAAATTTAAGCTAGTAAAGTCAGCCATACTGCAAGGTTGTTGAAAACATAGAAACATCTTTGTATTTTTGGGTTTCTTTTTTCGTGGTTTTTGTTCATGGTTTAGGAAACACTAAGGAGATATTGCCATATGATATCACCTTTAAATGCCATGCACTCATGCTTCTCTTCTTATTTGTGGCCATCTCTTGGGTATACTTACATGATCCCAATTAAATGATGCAGCCAACCATGCTTTCATCTGCTTTATTTCACCCGTGCTATGACGTTGATTTTCTTCATAGTTTTCTTGAAATTAATTTTGAGATGACTGAATTCAACTATTTATTGATGGCATGTTGGGCTGTTTTATACATGGATAACTAAAATGACATTTTAACTCAAATTAAAAAAGTAGCCCACTAACATTGCATTGAGGCAAAATAGGAAATAAATTTAACATGGCAATCTTCTTTCTTCCTGACTTCTTTTTCATTGAATCTCGGTGTTATTACTTCATCTAGACCGTGAACGATCTTTTGGTAATTAACAATGACAGTATAGCGTTGTAATCACTACATCAGTAGTGATAGCTTTCGTTCATTTGCCAGTTTCATGTTAGAAAGCCAATACTTTTCGAAATGAATGGCAAGTTAATTAACTGACATTTCGTGAATGAGTAATTACGATCGACATTGATCGCCATTAACTCAAATGGCGGAAATATTTCTGAGCTCATTTGAATGGTGTTTAGAAGAAATGACATCTATTAGCAATTCAAATGAAATGAAGATTTTGTACAGGGTGAAACTAAAATCTTTTTATTAAATTTTGTATTAATTAGTTGTAATGTATGGTTCTCATTCTTAATTTAATGTGAATTGCTTCTCAATACAGCATCTAGCCGGCTTTAATTTTGACTTTAGGAACCTAGCTATAATGTAAAAAAACATTCATTTAGCGATGTACATGTAACTGTAAACCAAGACATTTGCAATTTTATACATATGGGATTCGATCTTGCAAGCATTACTAGTAAATAGCCTATAATGTCTATACAATATTAATCACTGCACAGGAGCATTAAATTATGTCAAAAGAGGAAGATATGGTATAAAAATAATTTTTGTGTTTTACCGTGTTTTACCATTACCTTTTTTTGACCCAATTGAGAAAAAAAATTGAAACATCCCTTGGTTATGCCTGTAATGTGCATGTATGTAGTCTTATAAAACGGTAGAGGTATTATTAAGTGAACCATGCATTCAAACGCCATACACATGTATAATAAAATCCCATTGATTTTGAGGTCGCATTTGGTCTCTCTATAGCAGATTGCATAATTTCCTTATTATCCTTGGGGTTTTTCTATATGAAAATGCATGACATATTTAACTTGATTTATGAAAATCTGCAGAAAGACTGTCAATTATAATCAAAGAAATTATATATTCACATTTTCAGTCTTTTGCATAACTTTTGCAATGACTTTAAAGTTGTTTGCTGTGTCTGTAACTTATTTTTTAAATTAAGGGGGATCTGAACTGCATGTTTTGCTATGAGGGAAATTTTGAAACATACTTTTAAAAAAACTACTTGTTATAATACAAAAATAAAAATTGATAAAAATGCAATATTTTTGTAGCTACTACATGATCAAAGTACATGATCAAAGTAGCTACAAGAATACTGCATTTTTATCAATTTTTATTTTTGTATTATAACAATAGTTTTTTTAAAAGTATGTTTCAAAATTTCCCTCATAGCAAAACATGCAGTTCAGAGTCAGTTCAGTTCGCCCTTAAGTTATCAGGCAGGATGAAACTTGAATATCGCGATGTCGTTTTCACGTCATTGCTAGATACTTGAATAAAACTTATGCAGTGTTTTGTTTAAAAACATTGCCTTGTCATAATGCGAAATAAATTCTTTCCATCGTTTTGTCTGCAGCATGCATGCACCACATGTGTTGATAGAACACCTGCGTTTGCATCAGAATGGCGGACAGATACGAATAAATAAAGCAACAGCAGGCGTGCCAAATCAAAATGCTATTTTTCGATACTTATGCCGTATACTTATGCCTGTGACATTGCAATAAGTTCCAGTTTGTATATTTGGTGTCGGGTGCCACCCAACCACACCACACAAGAAAAATTCTCACAAATGAAGGGTTATCTTAGGGATGGTCGCCCAGCAGCGGCACGTTTGCGATATCGTAAGTGGAGAAATTAAGAATTGATCTTTCTTGAGCTATCTTCGTTCAAATATCCATTGTCATACACTCGCTGTATTTAATTAGATATTGATTCGTTTGAAACGTAATACACTGTGTATGGTTTGACGAGCAATTTGGATGAACAATTAACTGGCTTAAACTTAAAAGCTGAAAGTTTGAACGATTCTTTCAATGCAATTATGAATTCGTGATTTTTATTTCTAACGTCTTATTGTCTTGGGATTATAATTTAGCTCTCTGATAAAAGCTACATGTACATTTTAATTGGTTTTGTATAACTGAAGTTCTATAGCTTAATTGAAGATAATTAAAGTTAAGCTTGATCAAAATTACAGTATTCTTCAAGATACATGTAACATGTTGATTTATCTCTACACTCCATTCTGTTTTTACACTATCTTTTTAGGTTTACCCAATAAATGTGAACAAAAATTATAAAATATTTCTTTTTATATTAGTGGGGTAGATATCGCATCGAAATAGCAGGAATTGAGCATTTTGTAATAAAAGCACGATTTTTGGAACAGAGAATGTTGAATAAGTAGGACTTATAAAACTGATTTAGATATTGAAGCACGTGTGAAATAACCCATTTTTGAACATTTAAATAAGTTCCCTAATTTTTTTGCAGATTATCAATCTGCGCTAAAAAGTTATGTCTAAACTTTTTTCCCACATTATTTTAGATTTTACTGTTATGAGGAGTGTAGAACAAGTTGAAAATATACTGTATGAAAATGGTGTGAAATGCATGTTTTGTTGCAAACATATTAAAACATATCGTACTACTTCACAGATAAGATCAATTTAATTGAACATTTAATCCATGATTTATTTCTTTATTCAATTGGAGTTCGAGAAATTTGTATATAATTTTGTGTAACATTTTGTGTAAATGTTCAAATGAAAAATAACAAATGTGGTCCATTATCTGTAGAGCCTTACCAACTGTTTTGAGAGAATGTGAATTTGCTTTGCAACTGCATTTCGAATTGAAGCTCTTTTATAGGCATGCCGGCTTAAAAATTGATTTTTACTTAAATGCAATTTGCGAATAAAGGTGACGAAAACTGCGGCCTTGGGAGGCGATTTGATCAGCTGTTTGTTGGCTGGTGGCGCCATCTTTGACTTCTAAATAGACCTACAAAATGGAATGCTCGATGTATAGTACATCTGGGAGACTCAGAAAAATGCATTTTTTATGTTCTATGCTTAAATTGAATATCAAGTCAAAGAGCTTTTATCTAAATTACAGTGCCACTATATAATGCTCTTTTTTCATAGTACTTAGTTGGAAAATATATGATGGTTAAAAGCACTTTTTGGAATGGTCTATATGGAGAAACGTGTTTTTATTTGTGTACATGTACATATATGCAGCTATCGGGGTCCATTCACTTAATGGCAATAACTCGTTTTAGCTATTAAAAATTGTTATAAAATCTCAGTGGATTAAAAATGAATACAATTTTGAGCGCCTAGTAGTTGCGTTGAAAGCACCATAGATGGCGATAGTTTTTTTCTAATGGGTAACACATTACCACAACTCTTGAATAATTAGCTAATATGCTTCAAAAGAGTTTGCATATACAAAATTTTACATGTACACTGTACATGGATACACTGTACACTACATGTAACATACAGCTAGTATATTTCGTACTATTTTATGGAAATCTAATTCCACCAATTTCTGGCAAATGGACAATGTGATCTAACTTTTGCCTAAAATACATCGTAATGAAGATTATTAATGTCAATTAAGTGTCAGAATTTTCATCGCCCACCCCTGATTTTTAGTTTGCTAATTTTATAATAAGTACAGCTGTGACTTGCATTAGGTCATGAGCATTATAGTTTCCTATATGCACTCTAGGGAAATGGCATTGATGTTATGTACTAAATTTTAATTTGCATTAGCAATTTAGTAACGTATCATACAAACATTAATGCTTGTAGGTGTGTGTTTATATATACATGTACATCTACATGTTCAAATTAATTATGATGGATGGCATTAATGCAATTTATATTTTTTTTCCCATAGATTTCATAGTGTGAAAACGCATTTTCCAAAGAAGAACATAAACCTTAATGGGATTATTTGAAGGGAAATGTTATATTACATCAATTCAGTAGGCAGTATTACGTTTAATAAGTGAAAGATGCATTTTCCACATAAATGGTGGCATATAAAGTATATAGTATATAAAGTATATAAGTATATTGAATAAAAAAAAATAATTCGAATTCTTACATTTTTATGACTCTCATTAGCGTCTATGTTGTAATCCTATCTTTATTGAGATATTACATATTTTACATGCAAAAATGCAGGTTATAAAGAACTTAAATCCATACATGGTTGCTTCATTTTATTAATAAATAAGCTTGTACCTTGAAGTGGAATGTGTTTTATGGGAAAGAAATTGTTCCAACATTCATCCAGACATACAGCGTTATACATTTTTAATAACCTTATTTAGCTTAGTAAATTTGTTTATATCTACATAAACTGTTTTATAGATAAGACCAAGTAAAGTGCTGAGGCATGCAAGTAGTGTTCGTCAAATAAAACTAAGTTGTGAAAAATAAATTTCGGAGTTGCTTAATTATTTATTTTTATCCATAATTTTAACGGTGCAGTAAGCTTTATTACTAAACTTTGGTAACCGCATTTGAAATACATTTAAACTCAAAATGTACAGCAGAATTCGTCTTCATGCAGAATTTATCGAAATTTGACATGCATTTTAATATTTGTTTTTTTTTTAAATGTGCGTATGAAAAGATTAATTTTTATTACATGTGTTATAACAGTTGTTCATTCCAATCTATTTATTTTTCAAAATAATGGTAATGTATTTTTCATAAATTATATAATATATCAAATTAATACATGTATACACAGTAGGCATAATATAAATATTAAAGAGCAATTAACACTTCAGACATTTGGATTGTACTCATGAAGCTTACATGTATTTTGATAATTAAATATAATGAAATTTCGATACTACAGTGGAATTCGCTTATAACGATCTTCAAGGGACTTATATAAGAAATGAGTTCGTTATATCCGAACTTCGTTGTATCCGGATTTATGAAAAATTAATCGTACTTATAATAGCAATAATAATCCGGATATATGGACAGAAATACAAGTTTAAAATGGATTTACATGTATTTATTAAATGTTATAAAAATTATACAGAATATATACAAATTAATTAAGTTTTGTTTTTTTTTTAATTAAAAAAATAGGGAAACCGTTTATTTAAAACTGGAAAAAGTATAAATGTTGTATACCAATATTGATAAAACAATTACATGTATTCAATACAAAGATAAATTTTGAAAGTTGGTATACGAGTAGTTTTATAGTTCATGTACTTTTTAATTTCAAAGTTTCAACAAATATCAGCTGTGAAATATATAAATGTAATTATTAAATTAAACTTAAATTTAATAGAAAATACGAACAGTTGTTGCTTTTTGAAAGTTTGTTTCGTTAGTAAAATATACAAACACAATTATTGTATGAATTCAGATAAAAATACCATAATCATATTGCCATTAAATATACATGTACATGTGCATTCAGAAATCTGGAAGAGGTGACGAAATCTCAGATAATCGTTATAGTCGAATGAAAGGACCATTTTTCGTTTTAAAATAGGATCGCTATATTCGGATTATCATAATATCCAAAAAAATGAAGATATGTATACAGTTATTGACACACTATGTAATGAATGTTGACATAATATATTAGAACATAAATTCCTCTTATACTATATGAGGAAATACGTGTACATTCTTTAAATACGAAAACAAATACCATAAAAATCGAGTATTTTCAAATGCATAATTTTTTGTGAAACTGTAATTAATTTAATTGCAGTTTAATAGTTATCAACCTACGTGCTCATTTGCTTATTATCCTATCATGATAAACCTTAAATCGCCATTAAAAATAAATGAAAAGTACTTAGAGATTGATTTCACTTAAGAGTGAAATCGAATTATTCCGCCTGTAGCAATATAGTTCCCTTTTGGGGGGATATAACAATAAAAGGCTATTTATTAATCAACGATTATACGGAAGTTAAATGTGCAGTGAGGTAGCAGACAAATATAGGTGGCTCCGATTGGATCAGTTTGCAGAAGTATCCACGCATGCGCAAATTGATCATTCTGTTCTTTGCAACAGGAGCAACTCCTGTTTCTGCAAAGGAGCCAAATCTTGACATATCACCTACATGTATATGTAGCAATGACAAGAAAATAAATTGTCATGTGCTGTCAATGCAAGGGGAACCTGCTTTGGTAAATGATGAAATCTGTAAAGATCCATTGGCCATATCTGGCTTAATATCTGCTTTGCTGAACTTTCGTTTATGATTTGATTCTTACCTTGATTCTTGATGTTTTTCAGGAGAACTCAGCCGAGATGAGAAGAAGAACGCATCCTACCGGAGCTTCAAAAGCATGTCCGATTTGTCCCAAGCTGGTCAGGATTACGAAACCTTAGGACAAGAAGCAGGTGGCCCCTTCAGGCCCCCAACCGCCTCCCAACACTCCTCTCCATCCCAACATGAGCGCACTTACTGGCGCCGTAAGGGCCATCAGCTTTCCAGTTGGTGGTCCAACCTGAAGAAGTTTGCCCCCCAGAGGTTGGCGCGCAGTCGCAGCAAAGACAGGAAGAAGAAAGAGTTGCTGGAGAACACACGCTTTAGCAACAGCCATCCTGATGTCTCCCAGATAAATGCCTCTGAATTCAGCGATGCCTTCGCCCGAGGGCCACATTCCGCTGGTGCTTCGCTCACCTCCTCCCCCAAGAGGATGCTGGAGACAACGCCATCGCCCAAGGCTAGTCCACTCCTGGGGAAAAGATCTTCTCCAGGAGGATCTCTGGGAGGCACCGACTCCACGGGCAGACTCTCTGCAGATCCTACGGATCAAGGCAGGGGCGAACAACCTTTGGACGATGCCCCCAAGGATTCTATGGTAAGAGACAATCTTTCTTGTTATCTTGTTCTTGGTTTTTTGAAATCTGAGAATACAACCGCAACGGTCTCTTATATATCTCATAAAAAATCTCATATCCAATAAAAAATTGCTTGAATGCAGAGTTAGGAAAGTTTTGCAATGGCCTCTTATCTCATAAAGTATGCATACAATAATAAAATGCTTAGGGGTAAAACAGTGTGAGGCATGGAGAATAGCATGGATTCATCCTAGATATATGCTTTGTGAATTTAAAAGCAATCACGTTGTTTTCTATATGTGAAGCATGGCAATAAAGCATGGCACTACATTACCTGAAATGAAGCGTTTTCATTGGTTGGCCGCCATTCCCCGTGTTTTTAATCTATTCATCTATTTACGAATATTTGGGTAATTAAACACCATTACTAATAGTCACTTGATTTATGCATATAAATGCTGTAAACGAACAATTTAAGGAACTTAAATTACACATGCTTAATTTTAGGCCTATACATCTAGATTGTCAATTATAATGTGTAAAGTTAATTTTATTATAGATGTTTACTCACCCAAATCACTCATTAAATTCATATTTATCTGTGAATATTATCCGATAAATGCAAATTACCCTGCAAGAAATATATGTATAGCAAAAAAATGCATACGAAAAATGCAGCCGATAAAAATGCGGAAATGGGTCAACCAATCAGAACGCTTTTATCCAGGATCTGTGTGATGTAAAAACAAACTCGTTTGCAGACTGGATATATGCCATGTGTCATGCTATTCATCCATGCTCCACTATGTGCAAGGCATCGAGTGTCACAGGTATGTTTTCAGGATATATTCTAGCAAAAGTGCCATGCTTCACATTGATTCTACCCTTAGAATGAAAGTTTAATGTATTTAAGGGGTCTATTTGATCCTCTTAAAATTAATCTCCTCCCCCAGCCCCACTTTTCTCTATTCCCCATTTTTTTTTTAAAAATAACATTTTATTTACAACAGTTTTTCAAAAAAATATTACATGTACAGCACTTCCAACGTTATGAGCAATTTTAAGGAATTCAATAGCCTTATATAACCATTACTCTAAGCATTATGTATACATGTTAGTTGCCACTATAGATGACGTCTTTAGATTAAACATGGTTAAAATGTTGACAATGAGTTCTTTCAGCATATCCCAGGCGTGACAAATTTTCATTCAGTAAATTCAGAGCACCAGTATTTTCTAATTTATTGATTTGTAACAGGATTTCCTATTTTTATGGGATCAAATACAATGCAAATGCCTCGAAAACCTTTACATTTATTTCAAAGCAATTTTTTATTTGGATCCATAATTAGCGAAGATAAAAGGTCGTTGCCGAACTTATAAAATTCTACATGTCTGTGCCATATTCATCCTTAAAGGCAATTATTTAAAGTTGTTACAATGCTTTTAAGAACAGAGAGCTTAATGCACTGCAGTGAATTAAAATACCTTAAAAACTCTGTTCTTAAAAAACCTTATAACAACTTTAAATAGTAGAGGGATTGAGCAGGCCTCCCTAAATGCTCCCTTAATGCTAACCACATTGACAGCACTGTATGTTTTTCCAATGCGTTCTCGTTAAGGTAAATCAGTTGACGGGACATTAAGGGAGGCGTGCTCAATCCCTCTATTAACAGAATTTTTATAACAATAAGATTTTAATATGTCAGTAAAAGTTGATTTAAAAATTGGAAATGTCATGAAACTTGAACATGCACGTATAAGGGGGAATCTTGTTTTAGAGCATATTGAAAAAATATTGTCGAAATTGCCCATCTAATTTAAAATGCAAATTTTTGCTTTACCACACAATTGAAGGTCAATTACAATGTACTTCTCATCTGATGTATTACAGTAAAGTGAAATACTGGTACATTATCGATTTTTTAATGGTAGCCTATCATTATTTAAAGAGCACTTAAAGTTGCTGATACTGCTCTGCTGAACCACAAACCAATTTCAGTAATTGCCGGTGTGTCGTACTGTGTGAATTTGAATTTCATTTCAGCATTTGTCTTGGTTGGTTTAACCCTAGCTGAACCAAATCCTATAGGCCTGTATACATAAAATGATGCAGATATTCAATGGTATATTGGAGTTCAATAGATGGAAAATGCGTATTTGTTATAACTTACCAAACATTTACACTTCCTTAGCAAATTGCTATGACTACCTATATACATGTATACATTTTATATATACAGTATACAGTATATAGCTACCTGTTTATCTCTTAAAGATGGGCCTACTTATAATTCTCTCGGAAGGCCAATTTTATAATAATTAAGGTTCCATATTGAATCTTTTGGTCCCAACAGAGATTGCTGGGATTCAATTTATTTAACTTTTATGGAACTTGATGCTCTGCAAAACACCTATTAAAGCTCTGTCAATATACATGTAGCATGGAACTGAACTTCCAAATGTTCTATTTGCAGTAGCTATTTTTAAAGAATGCTAGACAAATGCATTCCGTCTTATTCCGGCTCTTTATATAATTAATATACCAGGATTAGACCAGTAATATTTGCATGGATCTCAAACATGCTACTTCCTAAATTGCTATATAGTTATCTAATAAATTTTGGAATAAAATTGTGATGATTGCCTAGATGAAGATCATTTGGCTGAAATAATCTCATGGGCACTGCTAATAAATGTGAACCCAAATACGCCATTAACACAAACATTTATCTTTTTTAACATAATTGTCTCATTTTTTATAATAAGGACAGTACTTCAATTGTACTTGGACAGCATTATTAGGGAAAGCACTTTAATAGAACAAATACTGACCAGTTGGGGGTGTTTTATAAATTATTGACCTTTGTACGAGAATTGTTGATTATTTTCTTAAGAATCAAGCTTGATGAATGAGTAAAGACTGTCTTGGCATAGCTTTTTTAAAGTGTAGGCCTACTAGTGTAGGCTACTATAGACAATTCCTGCTAGATCTTTATCATTTTGAATGTCATTTGTAGATATTCGTTAATTTTTTGTTAACTAAAACTTGTGTACAGATCTGCTATATGTATGTAACTGTTGCATACCTTCCTTACATTTCACCATTTTTCGAACCACTTGCAATTACCCCGAATTTAGCTTAATTCCATTTCATCAATTAGTAATAATTAACAATCCAGGTCTTTAATATAACGATTTCTTATCATAACTTTAAATTGCCTGTTAGCAGCATAATGGCTGGCAATTGTAATCGAAGGAGGTTTGTACATGCATTCATATATCTTGTTAAATTTATTGATTTTTAATCCATTTGGTCGTGGCGACCTTTAGGGACCTCGTATTTCCAATCTTCTCCAAGTTACTCTATCGAGCACTACTTCCTTTAAAAGCTCAATGCTGTTTTTCTTATCTGCCTTGATGGTATCCAACAAACGTGCTCACACTGCCTTCCTCTTTTCTGGTTCTGCTGACCATTTCTAGCATCATAAATTTTTCAAGGAATTTGGCATGCATGGCATGACTAAAGTAGGCCAGTCACATCCTGGTGATATTTGCTTCTAACAATGCTCCAGGCTTGATGCGTTCTAGGATCGCTCTGTTGGAGGGAAATGTATCCTTAAATGTACAGCAGGCTACTTTTGCTGCGCAGCCAATTGTAAAACTTTGCAGCTTTTGTAAGGGGTACTCATAACTTGTGCTCAGATAGCCTATCTGCAATGACCCTAAAAATGTCGACTTTGGGATCGGCAATTCCAATCAATCATAATTCGAATTCTGATTGATTAACCATACCAGTCAAAATCAAAATTTATGAGGTCATTGTGGAGAGGCTATACTGCAAATGAGCACAAGTTATGAGCACCCCTTACAAAAGCTGCAAAGTTTTATAATTGGCTGCCCAGCTAATGTAGCCTGGGGTACAGGCTCCTTTAGTTTGCATGGAGTTTGGATAAAATGCGTTGTTGTTGTTGTTGTTGCTGTTGCTGTTAATGTTGTTGTGTGGGTTTTAGGGCCCAAAGGCAGCTAAGGCCATAGAGGACCCAAACGATGACTGAAGAAATCCAAAATATTACGGAAACAAATTCATGTGGGATAGAGGAGGCGGCAATAGTCAGCTAGGATGGTAAAATTAAATAGACTAGCATCGCCACTAGGCACCTTAAGTTGGTCATTGCAGTGAAACTAACCCGAGACAGTTAAGTGATCAACACCAAATAGTTATCTGATAACAACAGAACTACCAGTAGCCCAGTATTGTGCAAGAATTAGAGGATGGCAGTAAATGGTCTGGTTCTAGTCTCCCCCAAGAGGGGAAAAGGTCTAGGGCAGGGGTCGGCAACCTTTTGAGACGGAAGAGCCAAAAGTTAAAATTTATATAATTTTTTTAGTTTTTAAAGAGACACTTTTGTATTATGGCATATTATGGTATATACACAACTTGACATCAAAAGAGACACAACTTGACATCTAAAGAGCCGCATGCGGCTCGCGAGCCGCAGGTTGCAGACCCCTGGTCTAGGGGAAACTGATAAGGTACATGTACATTATTTATGAAATTGGTGACTTGTAGCCTTAGCCTCAGAATTTATCCATTACTCCTTTTTAGGTTACTTATGATAATTACACCTGACATGTTCACGTCACAGTAACTCAGTTCTAACTTCTAATATTACATTTAAATAAAAGTTAGCATTTCTGCAGTGTGTTACAGTAATATGTCCACATTTGCAACGCATTTTCACCTCTGTTCCAGAAAGGGACAACTTTTGTTTGCAGACATTTTAAAGCAGATGAGCGAACATGTTCTGCACTTTTCCAGTCATGTACTTAATATGCATTGTTCGTGTCGAGCTCAGTTGAATACCGTGGAGAATTTATTGACTGCCTTTGCTTCTGGAATTGGCTTTGGTGCGTGCACTCGCTTCTTGATCATTGATTTAAATATTCCATACGCAGAGTCATAAATTGATAAACACGTCTCGTTGTCGCTGCATTATTGACGCTTTGTTCTGGTTTATATAAGAGCACTGCAAGCGGCTCTTATGTTTGATATGAATAATGCAATTCTCGCCTGGGTTTCATTTCATTGCACTAATCACCATGTTGATTTGTTGGAGGTGTTAACAAAGTCGGAATAAGTTTCATCAATACTGCCTAATCAGTCATGCATTACGATGACGCATTTCTCTCACCTGCTCTAAAAATATGACTCCACATGAAAGCCCTATATGGTTTATATATGGACATATACTGTACATGCATATGAGTTTGACCGCATTTTCCCAAAGATTTGGAAAACCTGGAAATGAGCAGGTTTCCTTTAATCTTAACGAGAACGATAAAAAATATACTACCACGCATGCGCATCAATAAGTACATGTAATGCTCCTCAAAGACGTTGTGGTGTCAAGTTAAACTAATGAAATTGTCGTTTTCCCTCAACCACTAACCCATTAACATCGTCCCCACGCATGCGCATTGACAAAAAAAACAGTGCTGCAGTGTCGTATACGATTAAAGGAAACCTGTCCAATCCCTCTATTGTCAGGTAAAAATGATTTTTTTTTAAAGAAGTCAGGAGGTTAATTTATAATATTCCGGTATAACAATAATTAATAAGGAAATGGTAGAAGGGAAATTCCCACTTTTACTTATTTTAAAATAATTTTATATAAAAAAATTCAAAAAAAATGTTGTTGCATATTTTTTTACTCGTATGAGATGTTGAATTCAAGATAGCCATTTGCATTATGGTACCAAGAAATGTGTTTTTCTGATATTTAGCATACATTTACATGTAGGTAGGCCTATACATGTACACGCGTTTAAATAGCATACACATGTAGATATATTACATTAATAGACTAGGGTGTTACAAGAATAGTTTTGAATAGTTTATAGATGGCACTATAGTCGAGGACAGGGTCGTGCATGTTAACAACATGATAGTGAAATGCAATTACTATATGAAAACATCGATTTTCTAAATCACGTGACAGGAATGAATGTCACTAGGGGCACGTTAGGTCATTCCCAACGGGGGTCCGTTAT
Organism: Xestoiulus laeticollis; assembly: GCA_034698905.1. Classification (NCBI taxonomy): domain Eukaryota; kingdom Metazoa; phylum Arthropoda; class Diplopoda; order Julida; family Julidae; genus Xestoiulus; species Xestoiulus laeticollis. The sequence goes on from JAQGCC010000768.1 coordinate 17,331, forward strand.
AGGCATGTCCAACATTTTTCATGGTACGCCGAAAAAAAAAACAAGCATTTAGTCTGCTTCATACATTTTTTTCAGGACAAACATCAATATTTACGAGGCAAACACGACCTGCAAACAACACAAAACATGGCTTAATCAGTTTTAATATCAGCACTAGAATAAATGACAATATTGGACCTGATCAATTCAATATATTTTTAGAAATTGTATTGCATAATGAGTGGAGTACTGTTTTCGGTACGATGACCATTAATAACAGAATGCACTTTAATGAACTAATTAACGATTAAGAAGAATTCCATCATCAGAGGGTTATGCATAAATTAATGTATTATATTGATTGCCAGGTGATGGTTGCATGATTTACGATGTTTTGATATTCAATGAACAGTTTAGGGCCACAGGTTTTTTATCTTGTAAAATCATGGCGCCTTCATACTCGTTTCGCATCTAAACTCCTTATATCTTCTCATCCTATTATGATCCCTATGGAAGGTGTAAGAGAATAGTACGAAGTAATTTTGTGAATATTTTCAGAATTTTAAAATTAAGTTGTTGGATTTTTTTGTGACAAATTTGAATTTTAAGTTTTTTTTTTTTGCTTTTTCAATTAGGCCTATTATTTTTTAAACTTTTATCATGTTATACACCATATTAAAGCCCGTCAAAAGAGCTTTGAAAGGAGTTATTAGCCAGGTTGGTAGCTCATAGTGTAGTCAAATGGTGGTTGATTCAGGAAAAAATTGACTTGAATTCCTGAAATGCATAATTCCGGTTGGTTTCCCGATTGCGGGGATTTCAGATTTCCTAATTGGAATGCTGCATTTCAGGAATTCGAGTCCGAGGAAGTCTCCAATGCTTCAACAAGAACTTGACCTTTAAGGTAGGGTTTGTGTGGTGTACCACACTAACCCTATGCTCGCGATTTTGGCTAGTTTTGACTGCGGCCGAACCATTTGCAAGTCGGCCGTAGGGGTGCCTTTTCTCATGTGGCTAAAGGTACAGTTTGTGTGGTGCGGCGCTGCATGAGCTCGAAGCCGCTAATTATTGATGCCAATTAACGCCATCTTATGGTGGCGTTTTCAGTAGCGCGGCTTTGCGGCTGCGGCTATTGCCTATTTTTTGGGGCTGCGGCGTGACTGCTCTAGGAACCAGTCGAAACGCAATGGCATGCCACACGTGTTGTGCAATTTTTTACGCCTGACCAATATTTTCCGATTAAAACATTTTTATTGTGTTAATGGTGTTATATTTATTCTAAATCTGGAATTTTAAAAGGTTTAAAGCAAAATAAACAAGGTTTAGACCACTTTATTAATGCTGCAAGAAATGGGTAAAAAAATCGTCTGCTACGCATGGATTTGCTTCACAATGGGAAAACGTCACAATCGGCGGCTTTGAGCCGCATGAGAAAGAACACTATTGTGGCCGACTTGCAACTGCCTTCGGCCGCAGACGAAACTAGCCAAAATCGCAAGCCGCACCACACAAACCGTACATGTACCTTAAGAGCCGCCGATTGTGACGTTTTCCCATTGTGAAGGAGCTCGGCGTGCAACAATCTAAAGCGTAGAGTGGCACCTCGTTTTGTTTGGGTCCCTGGCACGCTTGGAATGCCACCTCGTGGATGAGAGAAAAGCTTGGAGTGCGACCGTCTTAAGCGTAGAGTGGCACATCGTTTTGTTTGGGTAACTGCCATGCTCGCAACGCCACCTCGCAGTTGCAAGAGGTGCGACCGTCTAAAGTGTAGAGTGGCACATCGTTTTGTTTGGGTCCCTGGCACGCTTGGAATGCCACCTCGTGGATGCGAGAGGAGCTTGGAGTGCGACCATCTAAAGCGTAGAGTGGCACATCGTTTTGTTTGGGTAACCGCCATGCTCGCATCGCCACCTCGCAGATGCAAGAGGTGCGACCGTCTAAAGTGTAGAGTGGCACATCGTTTTGATTGGGTCCCCGGCGCACTCGACACAACGCCACCTCGTGGATGCAGGAGGAGTTCGTCCCACGGCCGCGTGGTGCCGTCGGGCACCGTAAACAAAACGAGGTGCGCATACTGGTTCACCCCTTATACTGTGATATATAAGCCACATTGTCCATAATGGCAGTAAGTCTTTTCCGGCGCGCAGAATTTCGATTCGAATCGAAGGAAGGCGCGACGCAACACCGGAATGGGCGTCAACCTGAGAAAAATCAATAATTGGGAAAATTCCACTTTATTTCGAAAGGGATCCGAGCCGCGCAAGGAATTGTCGCCATCTGCCTTTTTCTTGATATGATCAATTTTCGCGCCGGTTCCATCAACTTCCTCTAGCCCATCGTCTTCTTGGCTTCGGTTCCAATGTCATTCGCGGAACTTGGTTTGTTTTCGTCCCAAGGAAACGTCGCCTCATTAACTGGCAATCAGTGATGTCCAATTGCACTAATTGACCAACTTTATTTTGGTGTTTCGGCCCTTTGTCTGGGGAAAATTCTAACTTCAGCTATTATCTGTTGACGCGAGTTGCTGCAGGTACCCTGTCCCGGGATAGTGGGATGTGACTATGACGGTCGTTGGGACTTAACCACTAGGCGGGCATGTGGAGAAGGCGAAAGGTAATTAAAGTCTATTTGTGGTTGACTTTTGCAGCGCTGTTGATGTTTTAAGGTGCAATTTTTAAGGCAATTAATTGCTCGGTCACTGTTTGCCAAACCTAGTGGTGCAATTAATGGAGCCACTAGGCATTATTTTAAGCAATTAATGTATATGCATCTCTAAGCATGTTATCATATATCATTTTTCCCATATTGCCTGTTGCTATATGTGACCCGATGTTACTTGATGTGGCAGTGATGTCAAAATTGCCAGATTTAGGCAATATTTATTGCCCGTGTAAGAGCACCTTTAAAACTGCTCGTAAATGCGGTCTGTTTATGGAGAAGATTGTTAGATAAGTGTGCAATTGTAGATTATTGCATAGCAAACTCGAATGCACATTTAAGCATTAATTAGAATAAAATTCATACAATGCTATCTATATGCATTTTCACATGCAAAGATTTTGCTTTTATTAGTTATTATTAGCGCGAAAAATTATATTTAATAATAAACCTACATGTAATAAATGCCACAAGAAATTGTAAAAATTTGCAAGCTGGCTTCTAATTTAGAATACATGCATTTGCTTTTTTTTTTGTTGCTGTGACCACCGTGACCATATCTGATGACCATCTTGGGATATATAAGCTTATATGTGACCACAAATGTTTAAAATTTACAAAATATTTATTTAAATGGTTTTGTTATCTATTGCATCCTCCACGGACTTTCAAGATATGTATGCGGGGAAATAAATAGATATCTTGTAATAATGTTTCGTGTAATGGCCCCACCCATTCTTCGAAGCACAGGCAATTAAAAAAGGGGTTGCCTACCACGAGTAAATATACGGTATTTGATATCTCAAGCTTTGAGTTTCAAGCTCTTACTATTATGTTTTGAAAGAAATCCAATTTCTGGAAATGATACTGATGATGATCACTTTTCCGATGTGTCAATTTGCATAAAACTTGAAATAGCTTTACTTAAATTTGTTCACTGTTTTTTGTTTCCTATGTTTGTGTAGGCCCTATTCAAACAAACAAATCAACAAATAAACAAATCTAAAACATTAAGTTTTTTTTTTATGAAAAAGTTTCAGCCACTGTAACATTTTTATTGATATTTTTTTAATGGTTTGTTTTACATTTGCATTTTGAATGCTTTATGCTAAATAAATGAAGCCTTCCCTTGATCAAATTTTTGAAGTTATTGATATGTATGCCATTTTGAACTAAAAGTTTTACTCGTATAGGTATAGCATAGTGGTCACAGGTCAGGATGTCATGGGAATAAAAGTGGTCATTGATACCAGGGAAATTTGTGTGTGGTCAGGGAAGTTATTCCAAATAATAGCAAAATGCTTGTGTAACAAGCAGCAGTTATGTTGAGGTTGATAATACTGTTATTTTATTCTTTAAAACTTGTTTGATAATTTTTTTTAATCCAGCTGGACTTGTAACAAAATTAATGTTTTGTCAAGCTTCTAATTGCAATTATTTTATTTTTCATTATAAGAAAAAAATTGATATTCATTAACGAGTAAGTTTTGTTCATGGTTTTTGGATTTTAGTCAGGGAAAATTCAGGGAATTTGAAAATAAAAATTGTGTGGCCACCCTGGTATAGGCTAGATGTTTAAAAACTTTTCTGTCAAATAAGTGATGTCACCAGAATGTAACCAATCCACATGAGGGTGTAGTAGGGATCCAAATTAATTGAAAACTTTGAAATATTAAAATTTCATCCAATTTTTATTCGTACTAAATTAACTAAGAATAATCTATGTGTGCATGTGTAAAAAGTGTACGTGCTAGTTTCTTGATGAGCCCCAAAGGCGCCATTATGCTTGGCCCCTCATCAACTGAATTTATTGCATGAGTATTATGCAAATTAATAAATGAATGACATCCCATGGTTTCTTTTTTATTTTATTGCATTGATGGTGAGATCGAATTCTTTTTCGATGCAATAAATTAAAACCACGTGATGCCGCCCTCTCCGTTACTGCATAAGGTACGACCAGTGTCGAATTTCCAATATTGCGGCGTAATGCAGCAATCGATATCGTTAAAAGAGTTTTTAAGGCTGAAAACCCACTTCGAAAATGAATACCAAATGTTTTCATGACTGAACAGTAGTACCATTGAGAGATAAATACCATGTAAAGGTTGTTGGACCGTGCACAGGCTCAATAAACCGAAATTTGAAAGCCAATTAAAACGAAAGTTTTCATGTAATTTCTGACTAATTATCTGCTGTTTGACTTCTTTAACATTTTTAAATTGATCGTATAGAAGAAAATAAATGGCTGAAAGTTATTCACACAATGATTTTTATATGCATGTACATGCATGTACCGGTATTCTAATAGCTTAAAGTTAATTAGTTGAATACTGATATTAAAACATAGTCCTACATTACTGCAAACAGTGACAAATGACATCTACACTATCTGCTTTTATTTTTATCTTCATCTGAAGTTAATAAATTGTCCACAAATTTCGGATGATAATTGAACTATTTTAAATAATGTATATATTGTGGTCATAAATAATGTGCACATTTGCTAAAGAACTCTTAACTACTGCTATAGCGTTTTTTTTTGTTACAGCTAAGAATTTCTTTTATAATATGTTGATGGATCACTTTTTTTTATGTAATGGACTTTTACAAGTAAAGGTATTTGAGAAATCTCTACCGGAATTTTCTATCAATTTTTCACCAAATACTTTCTCCCCATCATCCATTCTAAGAGTCTCTGACAAATGCACATGAACACGCTCACCAGTGTACTGACATGAGCTAAAATAGTGTTAAACCCAGTGTTGGCAGTGTTGCCAACTAAAGTTTTTTTTCATTGTAGTCAACAAAAGCACATGTTATTCCCATATTTCTTAACGTTTACATTATTTTATACTGTATATCCTCTTACGATTTTTCCGGTTTTGCAGCTAAGGGATCATTGATACGAAAAAATCGATTTGCCATTACATTGATTTTACCATTCACTTTCCTATAGTTAATACAAATGAATATCTGAACCAATGAAGCATAAATTTGGAATTATAACGAAGGTGTTTTAAGTTTACACCATGCAATTAACAATTAAGTGTAATTAGCAATTGTTATCTAATAGTCTAATGTAAAAACGCTTTAACTAAACAATATGTAATTATCAGCTAAGGCCATATTTAGCTAAATTGATAAAGTGCATCATGTAACATAATTGGCATGTGTGCTATGCATTTAAAGTTGTACGTGCAAGAAGCCTCACATTTATACATGTATTGTTAACTGCTGAATCTACTGAGCATTTGGAACATAAACTGCATAATTTATTATTTTGCGTTTTTCACTGCTTGGCATGTCTTTCTGATTGAATTAGTTAATGTTTGATGGTATCAACTGTTTATAATCAACTGACTCGTATACATGTATATAGGCTATGATCATTTTATATTTTCATTTATGCACTGACATTTTTGTATACGCATTTCTAAAGCACTTGTTGCACAGAATTGCACATGCCAACGTTTAATATTTCTGGGTTAGTAATTATCTGATACTGTCCTTAGCACTTAGTGAATTAAATTTCATCCAATATAGAAGGTAGACAACATCTGTTTATGAAGGCAAACTACATGTACCCTAATCTACATTAAATGCAAATACATTTAAGTGATTTTCCTCGTTTCCATTTCGGTGTTGTCAGGGTTCTTTGCTTTTTCGAAAAAGTAATGTTACACATGTACCTGTAAAATGATGAATAATTACCCACTTTAAAATATATACCCCATACATTAATATTGTTTATGCAGACAATCATGGGTAAAAGAAAAACTAATTAGGAAAAATATAAACACTGTACAAACTCACATAATTCATAATAACTAATACATGTATCAGTTTTCCTTTAACAAAGGTAGATTAACTTTGAAATGACCTTGAAAAATGTCGTCCAAATAAAACTGGTTATGACTATGTCCATATGTGTAATGAAATTTGTTTTTCTCCCTCAAGTCAATAAATCTTTATTTCAAACATTTCTTTCTAAACCTCTTCATTTGTGAGATATTTCGCAATATCAACTTTACTGGCCGTCCACAATGTACCTTTTATACAATGTATATATGCATACATCTGCAGTGCACAAGCAGTTATACATGAGCATAAATGACAAACAATTATTGCATAAAATTTCATTATTTTTTCAAAAGGCAAATGCACACTTAAACGATGTTATTACGTCGACAACATAACATTTTACAAATGTTTGTTATTTCTAGAAAAAAATTTATTGGTTAAATATATATTTTGCCTTTTATTATCTCATGTACATTGAATACTTTTGTACAATTTTACAAAATGATCATTAATTCTTGAGGTATAAATGCGTGCTGTGTAAAATTATATATTATGCAGTTAAAATAAGGTCTAACAATGTAGCATTGCTTTTTGTTATGTGCTTGTCTCAATAGTTATTCGGAGACAAGTATATATGAAAATAATGAGAAAAACATCGATTTTATGGCAATTTGTCTTTTCTACTATAATGTCAGATCAATTTGTGCGATGCTGCTGCCCACACAAATTTAATATAAATACATATTTATGAAATAAGAATGCTTATTGATTCAAAAGGCATGCATTTATGAATAGCTTATTATATGCAAAGTTAAATTTTTCGTTAAAATTTACATTGGATTTCAATATGAAGAGGCTCGAATCATTTAGTTAAGAAATGTATACAAAATGCATATTGCAAATCGACAGAATTAAGTAGAATTGAAAAGAACAATTTACTTGTTTTTCAGGATGGGAATTCTTTTTTAAAGCATCGTCAAGTGTTGCTGAGGCAACATCCATTTTTTGAATTGGAAGTCATGCTTCGGAAAGGTCAAGATTTGGTTGCCAAAGATGCTTGTGGTAAGTCAAGGATTCATTTATTTACTTAGGCTAGATCTTGAAGACTCGTCTATCATCTTAATACGAAATAACATAAGCTATTACAATTAGTATGGATGAGTTTCATCTAATTTGCAGAACAAACATGTATATGCTACTTAAAATAACTCATGTCAGACTAATGCTTTCACGCTGGCATTAATTTGAATGGTTAATTTGGTTGTTTCTGTAAACTAATGTTGTATGTGTCTGGTTTGCCATTTGTTCATCAAGACACCACTTGCAATATAATTATATGTCTTATAAAACCAGCATGTATAGACTGGAAGTTCATCTCTTTACCTGCTTTTATATATAAGGAAAGTAGTGTAGTTACAATCATTGTCATGTTAGACAAAGACTTCGGAAACTTTCGTTTTTTTGTGTGAGTCGTTGTTGTGAGTTCTAATCTAATTTGAACATCAACTTGCATTTGAGGGACGTTTCTTGACAAAATCAAGAATAATGAGAAAGAAAACCGCCTTTGATCGATGTGCATTAATGGTTTATTTCGGTTCAGTTGTTTTTCTCATACTGTATTTAACAATGAAATGGTGCACTCACTATCTATATTTGTATAGTTGCTACCTTTATACGTGATATATCATTAAAAATATATATATATATATAAAAATATGGAAACATGCCTGTTAAAGGCCATTCGGGGTGTAAAACACTGTATACAGTATTCAAAATACTTTCTTATACAGTGCACTGTATACATGTATTTCATAATGCGTTTCATTGCATGGTATCTAGAAAGTATTGATATTGTTATTTTGTTCAGCATCAAAAACGAACATTTCTTATTCTCTAACACAATATCATTACCATAATTTTATCCTGCACAGAGCCAAGTATCTTTGCAAAATATATTCATGTAAATACTTTGTGGAAATGCTACTTAAAATGCATTTGATTTATATAATGCAAAGGATCTGCATTTTAAGTGGCTTTGCTTTTAAACAGCGACGATGATTATATGGAAAGCTATAAATTAACATTTGTAAATATGCATATACTTACCGTTAGTGGTATTAATTTTGAAAGTTCTCAAACTTGTTAAGATTTTTTTTCTTGGTTAATGCTTCAAGAATGCTGAAAAAGCCCGATGCCATGCTTAAGCTGTAAAACCATAACGCTAAAAATCAATTTCTAATTATCATTATGTATATCATTAACTTACTTCTACCATATGCTTGAATTGGAACGATCGAAGAACCACTAAACCAGATTACCACACATTTCAGAAATGCAGTCTACAATATGTATATACATTATATGAAGTAAGCTATAGCTATAACATGTATATTTTCGTCCATTCTAAATTTTCTATTCAACATCATGCCAATTTTTTTAACAAAAGAGTGCGCAGATACGTGTGAATTTCCCCAGATGTTGCTTTTTATGGAGTTTCGTCAAAAGTTATTACTGCAATATGAGAATTTCTAATTTCAATATTACTCTATAGTTCCTCTGGAAATTGCGGCCACGGCCTTTTCAATGAACTAATTTTAGGTTGTTAGTGCAGAAACCGAGTTTCCTTATTACTAGTCATCCTCATAAATATATTAAATTTAATCTATATTTATTTTAAGAGGACCTTCAGTAACTATGCAATACATGTCCCACTGAAGATATTAACAAGATGATATCATAAAACAGACACATCAAACAACTGCTATTGGGATGTAAGCAGTCTCCGACAAGCAATTTCTGAAAAGTTATTAACCAGATTTCGTAAGCAGTGAAATTTGGAATCAAGTCCAGGTAGAATATAAATCCAAGAGCTTATGAGAATCTCTTTCGGTCATCTGTATTCTTCTTTGTTGCCTTGAAATAAGTTTTTTGAAACCCACCTTGCCAAAAACCTATTACGAAACGTAGTTTCATGCCAAGAATACCATATAACCCTTCTGGCATAGACCGAAAATTGATTGGAGCACCTTGAGGATTTCAAAATAGGCCATTCTGAGGCTATTTGTGTTATCAGGATACTGTAAGTGCATACACTGATGATCATAGAAGTGGAAATCTGCTACTACTGTATAACCATATATTCGCACATGTCAGGTATATAGTACTTTCAATAAAATTAAATGGAAGGCAATTACTGACATTGCATTATGTCTTATGGGTAATTTTGTAGTCATGGCAAGATTAAAAAAAATTGATTGTGCTTTCTCAAGTGAAAAATCTCAATTAAGTGGTCTCGTTATAGAAAAGCTATATGAGAATAATGATATTATGTATGGAAATTGCTAATAAAACTGGTGAAATTTATGTGGCAAGCAATTGGACCATAAACACACGTAGAAAACATAATAACATATATATATATACAGTATTCAACAAACGTTATAATTTTAATTGGCATAAATAGCATTGGGATGTTCTTTAAACTAATATTCAATGAGGTCACATGCAATATGGGCCTTTTAACTAGTGTTTACAGATGAGTATATCAATAAAACTTAAGTTGTAATGGAGAAGGTCCACGTCACGTGCAACGCCCCATTGTGTTAATTTCCTATTTTTCTAGTGGATAGAATCACAATTTTACACAGAGCCACATCAGCATAATATAATCTAGCAATCTAAATATGATACTAAAGTGAAACTTTGGGAAGTTTAAGATATTAATATTATGATATAATTTTGTAATTTTTTTCACAATTTTAAAATCGTAATTTTATGAAATATTAATGAAAAAAAAAACACTTTCGCATGCGCTGTATTGTTATTGGGACTTTGTCCATTAACCGTTATTCAAGCAGTTTATAATTTTTTAAAAGAATTCTTAATATTATTTTAATCCAATAAATAAATTTAATGTGAAAACATTGTGGAGATTCAACATTCTGTAATATACAAATTGTACATGTACAGCAAGGCTATGGATAAAATTATTCTTAAAATCAGGATCAACTTAGTAAATCCCTTGCACTGCCTGTTTGGGACCGATAGGTTGTTGTAAATCCTCTTAAGTTGGGAAAATGCTTAACTTTAAGACATATTCAGCTTTAACAATGAACTTTCCTAAAGTTATCCAACATTGCAGATGGAAGCAATTCTTTCTTTGCCTTCTTCAAATATCCAATGTACATTTGAAGAAATTTAGATTTTATTCTGAATACTAGCTGCATGGATATATTAAGCATATAGCTCCTGGGATTAAGTTTAACTTGATGGTATTTATCCTGTGTCAATTTGCTGCTATGATGTAGATAAAATCTCAACTGTTGAAAATGTTCTGTATGATTCTTCTCATCTGTCTATGGTTTTTGCAGCTTTGGCTGCTAACCAAATGTTATAGACTGTTGGTATTTGAAAGCGTCATATCATTTTGGTTCTAAAATGATCTGATGGAAGTGCATTGAACTACCAGCTTTAAGCATTTGCTTGCAGTTAACCTATAAAAGTGCTATTATATTGCATTTGTCATGAATTCGCAAATACGTGTCTAAAAGCCTAAATAAATATGCGCGATTTACCGAAATTTAGGAATCTAGAAGCGATTACATATTAGATACCTTAAAATAGGTGGCTGGCAGCCTTTAACGTGACTTGAATGTTATATAAAAAACGCTATTTTACGTCTATTGCGTGTATATACTTGCCAGCTACATATTTGAAGGTATACACAAATAGATATACTATGCATAAAAAGGGCAAGCTGATATATGGTTTTATTCTTCAGATTGAGAAGATTGTTCTGTATACATTATACAGTACGTGTGCCTGTAGAAGTATGCATGAAGGCCTACACATGTTTTAGAAGCAATGAAAAAGTTAATGCAATTAAGAAACTATATATATGCAGTTGAGTTAAGGACTGAAAAAATCGTGATCCCAAAAGGAATTAAAAGTATGCTACATTAAAAGAATTATTGGTTTTTGCAAATGAAACGTGTAACTTAATACGGTCGCTGCATGAAAATCAATCGTAACTATACATTTGTAGAATTTGTATTGATTACCAATAATGCAGTATATCTACGAATACTAATCATTTTATCTATATGAGTTTTTCTAATTGAATTTGTTAAGAATTCGCCAAATGTATAAAAAAATGTCCAATATTCATCAAATTTAACAGAAATTAATTTGAAAGGTTTATAAATATAAAATCAAGTAGGTTTAGGCATATAAATGATAAAACCGCTAGAAATTTATGGATAATATCGACGTGCATTGTAAAGCTTTTTACGCCCTAGCTGCTCTAGCTGGTGAAATACATAATAGTTTTTTAAAGGCAGCTGGGATTTCTTACATTAACTCGTCTGTATTATATGAATAATGAATTTTTGGAATAATTATGAATAATTTTAAAAATTAAATACGGGGTGTAATTTGTCTTGGGGGTGGACTAACTTTTGAGCCACCCTGTACGGCATATATCGATCGTCATTGGTGCTCTATCCAAAAAATGTTAAGACTGAATAGTTAAATTTCGATTTTGTTCAAAAAATTTGGAGGGTTTGTAACTTCAGTTGGCACTGGCAGTCAGAATCTCACAACCACATAAAAAATTGTAACTCATTAAATTGGCCTGCATTACGGAAAAAAAGACATTCAGTGTTGTGTGTTGAGTGCATAAATACAGATGCTGTTTCTGGGTATAGACATTCGGCAGATGTTGATTATCTTTTATCTGCCCCATTTTGTCAATACACCATGTTATTAAGGTTGGTGGGGATAGGTGTTGCTTCTTTAAAATGACTCCTAGCATTGGGAATACTATATATTGTTCTTGACCCTTCTCCAGTACGTAATACATGTGCTTTGAATGGAAGATTGTGGTAGTGAATGAAATGGAGTAGGCTAATTATTGCATTAAGATGCTTACCGTCCACAACATACTATAATTGACTGTATAATGTCTTGGAATGAAAACTATGTGGTTTTGAGAAGAACTACATGTATAATGTACATGTACCGTGGGGAAAGGGACAAGGCATGGAAGCCTGACATCGTAATTCTGCAGAAGAATGAGGCCCAGATAGTTGACTTAAAGGCAGACTTAAAAAAGTATTTTAAGTGCCTTTTAAGTCTGTGGCAGAGCAAGTAGGCCCTACATTATTAATATGTTTAGAAAATTCGAAATTACGATTCAGTTGTATCTTTTAACAAAAAAAAAATTATGATTGGAATCCAATATTGTATAGGTCTAACTTTGTCCTTAGCTCTAGGGGAGTTTGATGCCTATGAGGGATACATTTGTATTAAAAGTACTAGAGATTCCACTTAGTAAAGTTCAGTATGTCCACTTGCCATGAAATCCATGAAATCTATAAATGATTAATGCAGTTTGCTGAGCCCCATGCAAGTATTCTAAGTGCTGCACACTATAGGGCCACAAGTGCTTTTTAAGAATTTATTTTTCTTAATTTAGTGTTCGGATAAATAGTACACCAAAACCTGTGAATAGCGCAAACTTGCTATTTGGAGGGATAGTGATATTTATAAAGTTCATCTAAAGTGATGAGCATACACACCCATGGGCACATGTACAATATTGTTCGTGCAAAAGTTGCATGAAAACAGAATATATAGCTATTTTATAGCAGTACGATAAATTGCTTAAGGGGGAACTGAACTGCATGTTTTGCTATGGGGAAATTTTAAAACATACTTTTAAAAAAACTACTTGT